>JAOEGS010009785.1:0-86694 GCA_025447755.1 Corythornis vintsioides | reverse complement strand
ATCAATAGCATTTTCTTCTTTATTTTTCAAGCTTAAGACCTTTTCTTTCCACAGATAATTCCAACTCCAAGAATCATTACTTACCTGGGTTAAAGTAAAAAATGATATTTAGTAAATCCTGGTCTCCCCATGTAATGTAGTTTTTGTACTTTTGGTATAGTGGATATAACATTTCCTCCCAGGTCAAACCACTTGGTATCATGCTGTTCTGCAGGGCAGGAAAAAAACAGGAGCAAAGGGTTAAAACCATGAACAGTGATGTACTACATGGCTTGGTGTGGCACCCAGGGATTTGTAAGGCTGCTAAGCCAGTTCAGATATCCAGGTGAAAAATGAAGAACTGCCAGGAAATGTCAGACCTGGATAGGGTGGGAACTGCAGAGCTGACTGTGCTGCTGTTTATCTAAACAGGAAAGCAAGGTCTCCTGGGTCTAGCTCTGATGTCAGCTCCTGCTATTCACCATCTTCCTATTCGGAGCAACAGGAGGCAGAAAGAGGGGGAAAATGCAAAAAGGCAGGGACAAGGTGAAAACTGTGGTATAAAAATGAGGAAAACTACAGACTAAAAATTGTATTCCCTGAAAATTATGATATTCAGAGCAGTGGTTTTTTTTCTTTCTTTTACTCAAGCAGTAACACTATAGGAAATCCCTGGCCTTCACTGAGAAACCACTCATGGCAAATAAAGGTTTTTAAGAGATTGGAGAATACGTGCTCAGTGAAACAAAGAGATTTTACAAGTCAGGCCTTTCACAAAAGAGAGATGCCAAATGTCAGTGAAAATGTTCCCTTCTCACTTGTATCAGTTCATGAAGTCACTTGACCTGCAGCAGGATATAAAATTCTATTTACAGCAGAAGCAAAAAATTACCAGTTCTGCTGGATATTTACATCAAGCTTCCAATGTTAAAACCAGTGCAGTGACTGCTCTGAAGATCCCTGAGCTTATTCTTTCATGTACCCTTCAATGAAAAATGACATGTTGAAGAAGCCACTTTACCCTACTGCTGACAGATGGCTTTGTCTGCAGGTTCAGGGGGGAAGATCCACTTGTTCTAACTCATTCTCACTGTAACTGCTTTTAGTACCCAAATATAGAAATAATCAGGAAAAAAACAGAATACATTACAAACCTGGAAATCATTTT
This sequence comes from Corythornis vintsioides, assembly GCA_025447755.1. NCBI lineage: Eukaryota > Metazoa > Chordata > Aves > Coraciiformes > Alcedinidae > Corythornis > Corythornis vintsioides. The sequence goes on along the minus strand of JAOEGS010009785.1, from coordinate 85,547 downwards.
ATCTGGTTTATAGATGTGCAAACCCCACCAGGCACTGTTTCTGCCCCTCTCCTCACCTTGAAGTGAGTGCTGCGTATCCGTGTTAAATTCATCAGCATCACCCCAGAGTTGACTCCCGTGGTGCCGTAGTAGGGGTGCCGTGCAAAGCGGCTGTACCAGCCGATCTTTGGGATCTCGTGTTCTGGGGCCATGGCAGCCAGCTGGGTGGAGTTGAACTCCTGCAGGATGTGCCAGATGTCATCGATGGGCCTCAGGAAGAGAACATCAGTGTCCACATAAAGGAGGGAATCCACGTCCTTTAAAATGACCTTTGGAGTTTTGGGAAGCGAGGGGAGGGAGAAGATGAAAAAGAATCCAAACAGACAACAAAAAGGAAGCTTATTGGCAACAGGTTCATTGATTTTCAGGCTGCTAATTTTAAAGAGGTTATTGATTTATCAGCTAAATGTAATTACACATAGGCACAGCAGATATCAAGTTATTGGTTTGCTGTGTTGTTTGGGTGTTTTTTTAACTGCACAGCAAAACAGCTGCCTTCATGGAATCATAGAATGTTAGGGTTGGAAGGGACCTGGAAAGATCAGCTAGTCCAGCCCCTCTGCCAGAGTAGGATCACCTAGACCAAGTCACTCAGAAGTGTGTAATCTGTTCATCTGTTTATGGTGAAACACAGCCAGAATGGGTCAACTGGTGCAACAGAATCCTTATCACCTCTATCTGGTCATGTTTCCTTAGGCCCTTTCAATGACTGTTCTTGCTATTACAACTGTGTGCTCCTAGGAGACTTAGAGTAAATATATACAAATGATTTACATTAATAAAGAAACCCCACATAAATGTATGTGCATCCTCCCAGAGAACAAACTTCCCTTGGTAAACAGAACTGTCACCTTAAAACTTACCAGGTCCAATTCTGATCTCTGTTACCAGATGCTATACCAGCAATAACGACAGTAAAGTTTGGCAAGTCAGAAGGGTGTGAAGTGTAAATCAGACCCAGGATGTTGGATCTGTTCTTGCTGCCGATGTTCCCCCTTGTGGCTATGCACATCCCTACACACTCATTCATTTCAGCGGGGCAAATCAGGCAGTGCTTCAACAGCTTAAGAACACTCTCCTGCTATTTGTAAGGTTGTTTTTCAAGTAATAGCTATCATTAGCTAAAGTTCACCATCAGTTCCTCACTGCATTTTTGTTGCTCTTCTTCATTAGTTGTTAAACCTGTCCAAAAATTCCTGGAGGACTGACATTTTCTTTGGTCTCAGACAAAAATCCCTGTTTTGCTCTCTTTCTTTGAGAAGCAAATCCAGAAGGCTATTGATTTTCCCCGTGTTGTGGAACAGAACAATCCCTCTCTCATCTAATTGCAATTATATTAATAACAAACTCTCCTAATACTAATGACAAACTCTCCTACTTATGCAGGTAACAGCCAATTCTACTAAAGAAATTGAATTTTACATCAATTGAAATGTACTGTGACTGAAGATTACCTGTGAAACAGAGCAAACAATGTTAAGATGTTGAAGAAGCAGGGGGGAAAATATCACCTTGCAGCACTCTCAACAGGCATCCACTAAGACTCCAAATCCCTGAGTATGGACTGAAATAGGATTTTTCACCTGAATGAACACTTCAGGATTCAGACTGATGTTTAGCCAAGTTTAACAAATCCCTCACCTGTGCTCTGCCATGAAAACTATATTTTCTTCCTACACAGCAGGACAAGCAGAAGACGTCTCTATTTTTGAAACAAAAGGTTTGACTGCTGATTTTCAGTGTCAAAAGCTTGTGGCACAAGTGATTTTGCTCCCTCCAGCTTGCTCTGCCCAAAGGAGATGTGTCAGAGGCTCCAGGGCCAAGCAGAGGGATGTGATGCAGGTTAAACACACCTGACCCGGAGCACAAGGAACACACCAGTGTGTCTGGCAGTCCGAGCTCACACTTGTGAGCACATTCCATGGAGACACACCAGACAGACTGGGAGTACTGAAACAAATGGTCAGGAAAGTGGCTTCACTGTGCTTGTCTTTCTCCTCACTGCACAGGCACTTGCAGCTTCCAAGATGTGTGATTTTTATATAGATCTTTTTTGCAGCTCTGTGGAGTATTCTTAGTAAATCTGTCAAAAAGTTTTCTGGCTATATTTAGCCTGACACTTCACTTAAATACTCAATTATCTGTAATTTGATTTCACAACTTATGTCTCCATAGATAGATTCTCCCCACATTAGCAAGGCTGGTGAGTAATAACACCCTGCTGTGTAAACACACACTGGTGTGTTGTGAGGCTGTGCCACCTCATGGCTGGTGGCAGGGCAGTTTATCAGAGCTTTACCCCAAATTAGGGACAGAGCACAAATCCCCATGCTAATGCAGCAAAGTTGAGTTACTAAAAATAATTGCAGTTAGCAATTAGATCAACAGAGCTGGAGACTCTTGCCTAGATAAGGTTCTGGCATCTATTCCCAGTGCTGCCACTGATCCACTGGGTTGGATACTTCAGCATACTCAAGAGGACAGCTATAATACAGGGCTATTGCTAATCTACCTTAAAAGCTCTTAAGTAGATTAAGTATTTTGAGAAGGGTTCTAAATGTTAGTTACTATTAGAACTAAAATCAACCAGAAATCCCTTAAGCATTAGCTGATTGTTTTGGAGGCTCCAAGGCAGTGATGCAGGGACAGCTGCAGGCCAGCTCTGGGCTGTGCACCACTCCAGACCAGAAGGCACTTTCTCACCTGATGTCTTGACACCCCTGTTAGCATTTCAAAGCAGTTCCAATGCTGACAGCACTGCCCTCCTAGCTTATTTGTAGTGTTTGGTTTTGTGTTCAAGATCTACATCTTCATTATTCTGTCTCTGCAGATCCCCTTGATGGGCTTATTACAATAGATTCAGACTTGTGAGATTACACAGAGGATCAATCTACTTTCCCTGCACAGAAGTGGCAAACATATGATCAGCTGTCACAGAAAACCTCTACAAACTGCAGGATGCAGTGTGATCTTCCTGTAACATCTGAGTAACTCAGCAGACTCAACAAGTTGGGCACGTGTACCTGCTACCCAGGACAAAACAGTTCATTCCTACAAGCTGCAGGATCACATCCCAGAGCTTTATCAGAGAGTAAAACCACTGAAGGATTCTTAGTTTCCCCCTAACACATTCCCCATACCCTCCTGTCCACTTTCACATGACTGCTGGTGCTGCAGGAGAAAGATTTTTTTGGCAGGAGAGGCACTTGGGAATCAAAGACTCACATTCCACTCGGGCTTTGCATTATCAGGAGCAAGACAATTTGCACAACTGAGGGCTAAACAGCTGATAAACTGCTCTCCTGGGGACCTCTCTAAATCCTGTCACATTTTATGCTGTTGTAGGAGAAAATGCTTAGGACAATGAAAGATAAGAGAAAAGAAAAAAGGGTACTGGCATACTGCTGGTACTTATTGAAAATACAAGTCAAAATATTTCTCTAAACAGCAACAGGAGAAAACCTCCACTTCACTGGGTGCAAACTGGATTTCTGCAGTGTTGTCTCATTCAAAGGGGACATCAGAACCTAGTTATCAAGTGCTGATAAAAACAATGGTGGCTGAAATACCCAGCAACAGCCAAAGGCTCTGCCAGGGTGTGAACTTGAGTACTGAAAGTCCAACTGGACACTTCCCACCTCAGCTATTATTAGAACAGGTTTTCTTTACTACATCCATATCGACTTAATGTCAGCTGCAACTACTCTGGGACAGCTCTTCCTATTCAAAGCCATAAACCTCACTCTGACCACACACAACATTTCTCAACTGCCCCAAGAGACACAGACATGTGCAGTTCAGGCTGTCTCTTTCTTTTGTTAAGACACAATTGTCTAATAGTCCTCATAAGAAATTATTGGAGAACTTTGGCAACATGTGACAAAAAAAGGAACCAAAAAAGAACTCCTCATCTTAAAGGAATCAGCATGAATACAGAACCCTTTTCTGTCATCAGAAGGGTGATGACAAACAAAAGTGAAACCATTTCTGTGGTGAGAGTCTTACCAAAATGACAAAAAAAAAAAAATCCCCACAGAACTAGGAAGAACAAAGAATTGTGTTTACCCAGTGAAAACAACCCCATTTGAGCACATCCTTACAAACAATGTGGACTGAACAAGCTAATGCAGCGGGGTTATTTTCCAGGTGATATAAATATTTACTGAGGGAAGAGAGGATCCCTGCTGCAGTGGGAATGACTTTCAGCCCATCTGGCCTTCGTGCATTTGATAGTCTCCCCCTGAACAGCAGATAAACAGAACTGCTGACAGCACATATTTTTTCACATATGTATTCATAGTCCACGTAGCTGGCCATGCAGCTGTCTCCTGATTGTTTCCATCTGAGAAAGTGAAGATTTCTTTGTCCTCCCTCCATTTCTCACTTCTTCAGCAATGAAGAAATCTGGATCATGTGCAGAGCCTGTCACTTTATTGGAGTCACCCCAATCGACAGCCAAGCACAAGATATTTTTGATAGATCTTCTCAATCCCTTATGCAAAAGTTCTCTCAATTTCTGGTATTTCTGCATACTCAAAACTGTGATCATCACCTTTCTCCCCAGCAACCTTAAAATACTTTCCAAGTTTATGACACTGTATTATACAGTGAAGTATACACGTTTTCAGTGAACCCAAAGATCCCAGGATACACAGGGTTCCTGCATGAAATCTGACTTTGAGCACACTGGAATTACTACCTTATGGGCAAATCTGACAGACTTGGAAAAAGAAATAAAACTCAAGGAAAAGGGATTGCTGAAAGCATCAGTCGAAGGGCCAACATATGGAAAGGGAGATAGTGGGTGAAGAGTATATGATGACTGCATGCTGAAAAGAAAGCTATTTATAGAAAGCATGCACCATCTTCCCTGAAAGTGCTCTTGCATGGAGTCTTAAGAGTCAAGAGGCTGATGGAACTACAGACAAATAAGAAACACACATCCTTTGTCAGCAGGAGAAAAAGCAAAGCTGGATTTCTGTTTTGTTGTTCGTTGTTTTTTTAAGTGGCTAAGGCACAGATTAAAATATCTTTAAGCAGAAGTTTCAGCCTGAAAATGGTTTTAATATTACACCAGCAAAGCTTCCTTTCTGTGGAATTAACCTTTTCCTAGTGCCCTGCTCAGAATCCAGGTGCCTTACCGGAAGAAAAAGGCGCTGGGCAGCACATGGTTTGAATAACTTTTTCCATTCCTGAGCATTTCCTACTGAGAAGGTTATTGGGTAAATGTTGTATTCAAACTTCTTTGTGTATGAGGAAGGCCATTCGTTTAACTGAAAGACATGGGGGGAGGAATGAGACACCACGTTATGTAACTTAAAAAAAAAAAAAGATAAATAAATATGCATGCAAAAGGAATTTATAAACCACTTACAGTGGGGAAAAAAAGAGCTTAGCTGCTGCTTGTTGATGTCTAATTCTCAGAGATTTGTGATTTATAACTCCCTCGTTTGTTTATATACCAAATGACAAAGAAACTCACCTTCTTCTCAAATTCAGGCTTCAGGGAATCCTCAGCAAATATGTGAAAACAGAGCCTCCTGTTGCTAAAGAGAACTGCTGATTTCAGCATGATTAGTGTCTCTTCCAGCCGGTCCCCACATGCCACAACTGCCAGATGCATACACTGCAAAGATGAAGGCTCTTTTGCATGTTTCTGTTCTCCAGGCTTCCTGAAAAACCATAAATAGGCATATAAAAAATCCTGAGGTAAACATGAAGAGAATTCCGTGTTAATGAGTATCAGGGTTTTTCTCTTACCCTCCATTATGAAGGAGATCAGGAGGTTTTTATTCTGTTTAACCACCCACAGAATATTCAAGTGGCACGACAATTTTGTCAGTGGTACTGTTAAAATGACAACACAAATAAACATGCTATTTTCAGAATCTTCTGATTATTCCTGCACTTCTGGATTTGCATAAATCAGTGCACTACACACCCAGATAAAACTAACAACAGCACCTCACATCAGACAACAACTCGCTCTGTGCCAATGATGGCTGGTTTTTCTTCTCCAGTTTAGAGGTTATAAAGCCAGAATGGACTTAGTACCCCCCAGCCAACTTTTAACACAATGCAGATCACTGAACTGCATCCTGTAATTTCATTACTAGGCCCATAACTTTTTGGCTAAAGTGGAAGAAGACATCCATACTTTAAAAAAAATCAACCTAAATCCACTCCATCCATATGTAAATGATTCCAACAGTTAATTAATTTTGCTGTTAAAAATGCATGCCTTAATCCTGGCCTGGAGGTACTGGCAGAGTTTCAAAGGACTGCTCTCCACTTCACCCTATGGAATCCCGGAGATTTTGCTAAAATAGAGATTTTGAAAAACAAACATTTTCACATGTCCCAGATGTATCAGGCTGTATTCCAGAAGCAGGGAAGGGTTGGGAAAACTGTGGGGTTTTCACTTAGTACCCATCTGTGTGGGCTTTAAACAAAGTTCAGCTAGGCTGTAGGGGAATCTGTATGTAAAAGGCATGTTGAGGCCACCTTGCTAAAAAAAACCCCAGGGAGTTGAAGACATGCTGAAAATATGGCCTTTTGGTTTTGTGTGTCTCCTCCTGATCAGTACAGGGATAAAATCACATCCTCCTGGGATACTCCTACTGTCTTGTATTCACATCCCAACAGAGATCACATTTATACTCTGCTAGATGGATGTGTGCTGACAAAGCACCTAAATCAGCAGCATGGTAATCGTGATGGGAGAGTTCAAAAGGCTAATCATAGATCACTACGAGCTCCTGATGTAGCACTGCACAGAGGACATCAATCCCTGCCTCAGCACACACAATTACATACATACAATTCATCAGCAAAGCTAACACTAGAAACAAAAGTTCTCAATGAAAAGAAAAATGACAGTTAATAAAGCTGTCATTATTTTTTTTTACCCAGACATTAAAATGCTGCTCTGTGTAACAGCAGAGTTCTCTACTACAGAGTAATCCACTTCTGTGTGAAGGAATCCCAGCCAGCAGTACTTCACTGACTATACAAAGCAACATGTTTCATTAAGGGTTTAAAGTCTTAGGCTTTAGTCTTAATTAAACCCCAATTTCATCAGTGCATAAATAATAGAATACTACATCTATGTGAAGTGGTATTTACTTTCCAACCTATTAGTGTAAAAACCGCTGAATTATTGAAGTGCATAATTAGCTGCTCACACAGATCCCCTTTTCCCCCCTTCTCCCTATCTCTTTAATGTTTCTCTTAATTGAGTCTCTAAATCAAGCCATATGCAGGATGAGAACTGCTTTGATAGCGCTGGTGGCGACGGAATTCGCTGCGAGAGGGGCTCAACTCTCTGCTTTTACTGCAACATTTCAAAACTCAACACCGAAGCCCTCAGCTTTTCTTTCCACATTTTAGCCACAGTGAACTCTCCATTATTCAGGTTGGGGTGGTGGGTTTTTTTGTGCTGAAAAATCCAGTCTATGTAGGCAAAAAGTTCCCCCAAACAGACTGAGCAGATGAAAGCAGAATGTCCTGTAAGCCCGTGGGAGCTAGGGATAAACAAGAGACATCCCATCTGCCAACACAGACACCCTCCCAGCCCCAGAGCAGAGGAGAAAGCTGAGCCTTGGAGATAAGGAATTATGACTCATAAAGACCTGGGCTGAGGGGGTTCAGGAGCCTGCAGTGGGATAAGTAGGAAGAAAAATCCCTAAGAAATGTGAGGTATTACTGAATTATCTCAGTGGTTGTCTGGGACACCAAGGGCAACAGGTAGAGAGGAAAGTAGAAACAAGGAAGAGAAGAACATGGGCACACAACATTTCTCTTCTATTTTTGTAAGTACATGAGGAAACCAAGAGACCTGTGAAAACCAAGGTGAGCTGGAAAGGGAAATAGAAGTATGGCACAGTAGGATGCACTTAGCAGCACTTTAGCTCAGCCTTTACCAGATCTGTTGGACCAACAGCATCCAGGGTGCTTCTGCCTCCCAATGGCTGTGCTGGCTCACCCAGATCCCCTCCTGATGGCAAGACAGCCTCCACTGTGCACTGCCAAGAGACAGCTGGAGGTCAGAACCTGGCTCTGACCAGTTTCATTCTACCAGGGGTAGGTGGGCTGGGCAGCAGGAGCCTTCTCATTCAAACAGAGTAATGAGAGGCCTTCTTCAGGCTGAGGGTTCATGAAAGCTACACACTGAATCCTGATTCCCTGCAGTCTCTTAATTGCAAATATTTGTTTCTTCTGTAGTTACCAGTGGGTGATTGAAGAGTTTTCCAGCTCAGATCTTACTAGACAAATGGAACAGATGAAAGACACAATTATTTTTAGAGGATGGAGTAAGTTAATACCGTGGTAATTTGTACAAAGGATAAAGTCTGTAACTTAGAATAAAAAGCATCTGTCAGGAAAGAATCTATTGCTAAGTTTTCATCCTAAGGTGTAAACAGGCTTGTGGCATAGAGAAGTGCTGAGGTAGGGGCTGAAGGGTATGTGAGCTCCACTTTTGGCTCTATTTGAGTAAGTCAGCCCCTGCAAGGCTCTGGGCAACTCATGATCTTTATGCTTTAGTTGTCCTACCTGTAAAATGGGAACAGCTGTTACAGCAGGAAAAGTTACCTACCTCAGGAGCCTTGCAACTACATTAAAAAGCACAAGTTTACAGCTATTATTATTAGCTATTTTTCCTTACATTTATATGTGCATTCATTCACTTAGTCCAACTTATTGGTTATGGATAAGTCTATAACTGGATTTTATAGCCCAAATGAAATGTTTAAATGCATCTAAAACAACACAGTGACCTGGATCTCAAAGCTTAATGCATTTGAACAGAGCAAATTAATAAAACCTATATACAAAAGGTCTTTGTTGCCTTGATATCCTTCTAATTTCAGTACAGAAATGCAGCCTGTGGATATAACTTACATGTCCAATGCTTTGTTCTGTTCTCTGCTTTATTAATCTGTTCAGAGAAAATTACTTCCTGCTATCCTGTGATATTCCTATATGGCTTTAACATGAAGCACTTCAGAAAACATCACAAAATACTTGGAGGAAACAGCCATGTAACAGCTGAAGGCTTGAAAAGACACACACTATCAAATGGTTATTGCAGAGGCCTCCCCAGCAACACAGACCAACTCCCACCCAGTTGCCCAATGGTATTTTATTTCCTGAATACATTTATTTACTGTCAGGCCACAGGTTTTGACACAGCAGAAGCAGCCCAAGTGCTCAAGCTCAGTATCTTACATTTCTAGGTCTTCAAGTTTAGAATACATGCCATTTTCTTATTAGTCACAGAGTGTCTCAAACGTAATTAACCCAAAACCCCTCTAAATCAATCCAGATCCATTCAAATTAATGCATTCCCATCTCATTACAGAGCCTGCTCATCTGTGCAAGCCTAAGAGAATGCATGCAGATTCTCAGCACTTAGTTTTTGAAACCTTCTTCATATTATGATCTCATTTACTTCTGCAGCATCAACAAGGTTGGGTTTAGGCATTGTATCAAAAGTGGTGATTCACTAAACAGGTTCCTTTCCTGACAGTCAGTGCCCCAACAGTGGCTCCATTACTTGAAACTTGCTCTCTTGCACACTTTAGAATATAAATTACAAAGGCTCTGATTGGTTTTAAATTATTTTTTCTCACTTTAACACAGTAGTGTAGCTGCTGACAATGCAAAAGTTGTTGAAGTTTCAACTGCTCAGAGAAAGGGGAATTTTGAGAACCACTCACAACCAGAATGGATATTTTATCTTCTTTATCAAGTGGATTTCCTTACTAAATCTCACAATTCTGTGATTCTTTGTTAGGCAAGTATGAGGCACTTGGGCCTTCAGCATGTTATTATAGGCTATCAAACTCAAGCCAAACTTGCATGTGTGCACACAGGCTGCAAAGAAAGAAGTGTGTCTTGACAGGATGCCATGGAAGACGTTTTGCTTTGGAAAAGTTACTTCCAGGGAACTAAATGTGCTGGCAAAGGTTCACTTCCTGAGCCCTGCCACGCTGGTTTAATAGAAAGTGTGGTCACATCTGCCCTTCAAATGTAAAATAACCCTTTTGCTTTTTGATACTTTGCACACATTGGTCTGGCACACACTTACAATTCTTCCTATGAAAATAAAAAAACCAAAACAACTTACTGAAATCGTAGGACTTGCTACTTCCAAGGAAAACCTCCATCAAAAAACAGTTTTCAAAGCTGAAGAGAAAACTGCGGTGCTCATCTAGATCTGTCAAAATTATTTACTGACCAAAGCAGTAAACACGTGAACATGTTTACTAACATTTGCTAGGTACCAGCAGATAATGATAATGTGATTAACTTTTATCATGTCCAACTACTTAAATTAGAAGAAAACTATTCTTGAAACTTAAAAACTGTCTTCTCTTATTGTAGTGTGACTACAGAAAGTGGTAATACAGAATTCCACTTAGGATACAATTCACCTTGCCTGTAATGGGATTGATACTTGTAAATTAAACAGACATCCTATTTACTATCCAGAAAGAATCAGTTACACTTTATATGATCTGTCACATAAAAATAAATAAATAATATTTATTTGCTTATAAGAGTAACTAAAATATTAATTACTTATGCTATAGGAATGGAAGGGCAGTAACAAGCTGAATCCAGCAGGTTCCACTGGATGTGCCTCACTGTAAGCCTGTGTGCAAGCAAAGCCCTTTAACTCAATGGGAATACTCACCCCTGAAGTTAGTAACGAGTTAAAACACTGTCTTTTTCTTCCACTCCAAATCCAAACTCCCTGGAAACAGCCTCAACAAGCAGATCCCACCACCTGATGCCCTCATCACGCAAGCGTGGATGCGATTCGTTCCAGAACAGCTCCCACTGGCAGGTGTTCCTGCCTTTCCAAGAAGGCAGCCATCTCCTTGCCTTGGACTGCACTCTCACACCACACACACCCTAAAAGTTGGGGTTTTTTTATGGATATCCTCACTTAAATAACTTTTGTTTAAGTAGTAACTAACACAATACAGAATCCTTCAGCAAGGGGCAGAACTGGACCCATGCAATTGTGCTTCTCAGCTACACAAAGTCCTGCTGATGCCAACGGTGCAGGATTGTGTCCTTACAGCAGATGTGAGGAGGAAAAAACTAAACCAAACAAACCCTAAAAAACCCAAACAACCAAGCAAACAAATAGAAAAAAAAAAAAAAGAAAGAAAGAAGACAAGGCATGACTTAAATACAGCATTCCTCTCCTTTTCTTTGTGGTGCTGTAAAAGGACTTGCAAAGTCAATGCCTAACAGAAAAGTTAAGATAATGTCAACTTTTGGAACATGAAGATGCTCACTGGAAAGCTCATTGAAATGGAACAGTTGTTCACTCTCTCTAGCAGTTTCATACTTTCTGGGCTCCTTCCTTCAGTTGTCTTCTTGATTTCCATGATAATCACAGAGATATGCCTTAAAGAAAAATGACTTCAGGAGGTACAGTTGCTAGTGGAAATAATCCTGCTTTAATACATGCATTTGAATTCCATCCATGACCCATTCTCAGCCACAGTAAACATCTCCTGCATTCAGCAGGGTAACAATGCTCGTAAGAATCCAACTGCTTTAATAAGTTAAGGAATAAGAGCTGGAAAAAAACAGGAGTAGTCTTTCATTCAGAACATCTCTGTGAAATCATGAATCAAGGACACAAAGGCATACCAAGTTAATTAGATCTATGAGGTCACACTGACCATAATATAGTTGGAATGCAAGGGGGAAAACAGTCCTCCACCCACTGCAAACACGCTGCCTGCAACTTCTTCTCAAGTAATTAACTTGCTTTTTTTTCAAATATTCTGCCTGTAAGGTGCTGGAAGAGGAAACCCAACACAGCACCACTTCAGAATTCTTTTTTGATGATCTGCAAAATTAATTTACATATAAAAAGCATTCAAAACAAAAACCTCAGGAGCTTAAAATCCCTGGTGCCTTGCAGTTTGGAACCCGGGGTACCACCCTGAAACAGCCAGAGCCAGCCACCTTCCCTTCTCCCTGCAGCATGAATGACCACTCGGCAGCAGTGCGGCTCCCGGGAGTGACAGCAGCTTCTCACGGAGCCCAGACGGCGAGTACCACATTCCCCACCCTCAAAACAAGGCCAAAACTCATGGAAAAGCAGCGATTTCAGAGGCCACCCTCGCACGGGCAAGCAGGGGAGGCATCGCCCCGCCCGGCCGCAGGGAGCCGAGGCGGAGGTAAAACCTCCACGCACTTCGGTGGCATCTCTGGCAACCACGCTCCGCGTGTGAAAACACACAAGAAAGAAGTGTGCGCTTCTAAAGGCACAGCAGCCTGCCCGAGGGTTTCTAATCGCCGGCACCTGGCAAAGGCGAGGGGGAAAAGATCTGGGGAAGGGAAGCGCTCTTAGGACACGGCGGCAGAGACCCCAGCAGACGGGACCCACGGGGCGGGGGGAGCCAGGGCACGCGTGGGGCTGGCCACGGCTGACAGCGGGAGGGCTCCAGCGGCCGGGTCGGAGAGACCCGACGGGGTCCCCGCCGAGGGCAGGGACCGGGAACGTTCTCGCGTGGGGCGCCGGCCTCTCGGTCGGTCACGCGTGGGCCGGGCGGGCGAGCTCCCGCATCCCGGGAGCGCGTAGGCGGCGCCGGCACCGTTACCTGGCGCTGGCGAGCTTGCCGCCGCCGGCGGGACTCCTCCGGGGCGGGCTCCGGCTGAGCCGCGGTTGCCGGCGGGCGAGCGGCGCGGCGGGACGGGCGGGAGCCGAGGGAGCGGGCGGCGGGCGCGGGGGCTCGGCTGCACTGCCGGCCAGCAGATAGAGCAGCAGGAGGCTGCCGAGGCACAGCAGCGCTGCCGCCACCTTGCAGGAGAGCCGCATGGCGCGGGAGGGTCAGGCCGCCCGCCCGCCCCCGGCATCGCCCGCGGCCCGGCCCGGCTCCGCTCCGCTCGGCGCGGGGACGTGGCCGCCGAGCCCCGGCCCGGCTGCCGGCAAGCGGGGGCGGGGCGCGCCCTACCGTACTCTCTGGAGTAGCCGCCCCGCGGCGGGCCCCGAGAGGGCAGGGCGAACGGGACTCTCGCAGAGCCGGCCTGGTCGCCACGAAAGCGCTGGGAGAGACGGTTCGGAGAAGTGCGAGGATCGCCGAGGATTTGGACAAACCTCCGCTTGGGCAAGGGGGCAGCGGTGGCAGAGAGCGGGCGTGCGCCCAAAGGCGAGGGAGGAAACCGGTCTCTGGAGCATCGTTCTTCGGCCGGTGGTACCCGAGTTTCCCTTCACCCGGTCGAGCACTGTTCTCGTCCCACCCGCTGCAAAGGCGGGTTGTATCGCGGCAGACAATCAGTGTCAATCAGTATCACAAGCATCACTTTGGATGGCTTTGGAGTTGTCCCCCTACCACCGATCTTTAGCCGTTTTTCTGTGCACCATCAGCACAGATCGCAACACTGTGAATTCCGCTGAAACAGATCCTGTTTTAACCAGATTTAACACCTTTAGATGTACAGCATGACAGGAGAACAAGCATTCCTGCTGTCCCGTGGAGCTGGAGTCTAAAGAATGGAGAGACCCCAACCTTGGAATGGGGAAAGCAGGAGAAGTGGAGCCTCTGGACCCCTCAGCAGCATTAGTGCTGGAGGTGAACCAGCCGAGAAGACACTGGGGAAGGGCTGGGTGATGATCTCTTAGTTTTAAAATAAATGCTCAGACCATCCCCACCATCACATGCTACCTGTGGGATGACAAGGCTCTTTGAACTTGACACACTCAGGACCTTGCCAAGGCAAGGGATGTATCATAAATGCTGCATCTCCTGCAAAAGGGTGAACCTCCTGCTGCACAGCCCTCCTCTGCAAAGTCAGGTTTACTTTTTAGGATGACTCTTCGAAGAGTCCCACTTACATGGCACTGAGATGTCATTGAAACTGCACAGCCTGGCTGTTCCTGCTGTCACCAGGAGCCTTCATGAATGGTATCCCAAAATGTACTTTGCCTGAGTAGCAATGCAAGTGCAGTGAACGACTGCTGTTGCAGAACTTCATCCCACTCAGACTCTGAGCAGATGTAGAGATGACTTCATGCTAGGAGAAAATAGCAAAGCTAAATGAGAAACTGTGGAAAACCCACAATGAACATATGTGCTTTTCTGAGAATATAAGTACTACAGTGAAACCCTAACACACTTTATACTTAACAACAAAAAGAGGACCACAGCAACCCACTGAAATCCTCAACCTGCACTATTGTGAAAAAAAAAATCTTAAAAATGAAGCCTTCTTAGTCAGTGTGAATTGTTGGATTGCCATTTCTAGGGGTGTGTCAGAGGTGCTATTTTCTGCAGCAACCAAACAACTAAATGACTGGAGTTGAGTCAGGTTCCCAGAACTGTGCTGTAACAGAAATACACCTTCTACACAGCAAGAGAACCAGACCACAAACTAGTGAGTAATGGATTAAAAAACCTCACTGCCCTACAACTGAGCTAAAAACACAGAAGTGTTTATGTGCTACTTCTGGAGGGTGAGACTCCAAGGGCTCTTAGCACACGAGACTGTAACAGATCCCTCAGAAACGGTTTAAAACCCTGAAAGCTGCTTCAGCACAAACCCCCACATTGGCCACAAACAGGTGCCATGCCCGATGTACCTGCCCCTGTATTACTCCATGGGCCAACAAATCATCGCTTCTATTAAAAAATAAAGGCCAGTGGGCAACGCGATCACCACCGAACCCTGAGGGAGCGAGGGCTGAGGCAAAGCAAGGCCAGGCCCGCGGGGTGCTGGAGGCTCCCTCACACTCGCCCCCGCCCAAACACCGTTCACTCGCCGCTACTCCACTCTCCAACCTCTTCCGATTTCGCTCTCTTCCGAAGGCGGGCAGCGGGCAGAGGGGCGGGCAGAGGGGCGGCCCGCGGAGGGAGGTGGCGGGGCCGGACCAGCCCCTCAGGGCGGAGCCGCTTCCCGCCCTGGCGTCCCCGCCTCGCGCAGGCGCGTCCCCGCCTCAGCGCCACGCGCGCGCGCTGAGGGCGGGCGGGCTGCGCAGGGCCGGCGGCAGCGGTGAGTGAGGGACAGCGGCGCGCGGGCCGCGCTTGTGGCGGGAACGGGGCTCCCTCTCCTGTCCCTCTCTCTCTCCCTCTCGCCGCCTTAGCGGCTTCTCCTCCTGTGCCGGGGCGGGGAGGGGGGTATGGCCGGTGGGATTCCTCAGGTGGGCCCCGCGGAACTGCTGGAAAATCGGCCTCTGACCCTGTTTCACGAGCAGCGGGGGGAAAATGATGTCGTACCTTGGTGGAAAGCAGAGCAAAGCGTTTGACCCTTTCTCCCGCCAGCCCCTGGCTGCAGCAGAAACCTTTAGTTCTACTTGCTCGTTTTTACCCTTAATGCTAAGCCGTCTTTTTTCCCAGCAAAGTTTGGGAAGCTTTAAGTTGCGGACACCTGATGTTTAGGTAGCAAGTGTTCCTATCTAGCTTTAACTGGGTAAACACAGTACAGCTGCTTGGCCTGGAAAGGGTGCAAATGCAAATGATGAGGTGAAATGAGGATTTTCACTGCTGTCAAGTGAAGTAGATTACTGATAATGAGCTGCCTATATGAGAAAAAAAAGGCTAATGTGTTAATTTAGCCCTGTTAAGGGTTAATGCTCCATGTCTGCTCTTGAAGTTGTAAGAATGGGAACATTTAATAATTGGAGCTTTTTCCCAAATAATAATTCTGGGTTGCTTTTTTTTTTTTTTTTGGTAAAAATATTTGTTTTTTGCCTTCAAAACTTAATTTTCAAAAATTTGTGATTCTTTATGCCTCTCCTCTCTCTAAAATGGGATTCTAAGTCAAAGCTGAGGAATTATTTTGCATTTAGAGGCTAGGCTATTGAAGGGTCAGACACGTTGTAGTTCAGGTGAATGGTGCTATATAAATCCCTTATCTCACTCTAAATGTATACACATGTTCATGTGCATACATATGGTTCTCATGTTCATCTAAACTGCCTTAAAACACTTGGTGAAGGAGATCCTGCAAATCCTCTAGAAAATGTATTTCAGTTACAACTACTGTGTTATTTATGTTTTCTTTAACTGTATCTTTGGAAGGAAGGTGAAGTTTTTAAGATGCTTCTTCAGGATTTGTGAGTACCTTTCAAACTGCTCAAAGCAATGAGCATGTTTGCATTGGACATCCCGAATATGTCAGCTGCCTGTGTTTAAACTGCCCAGAGTTTGTGTCCTGAGCCCACTGCAAAGCAGGCTGTTTAACTACCACAGTGGTTTATACATTAAATTTAACACCAAGAGCAGTGGGCTTAGTGCTTGGGCTCAGATAATCTCTTTGGGGTGTATCTATTGCTTGTGTTCTGGTTAATCTGTGTATGAATTGTAAAATACAGCTCTAACTTCGCTATTTGCTGTCATAAATTGGAAACTACAATAATCTTTTGTTGTTCTTCTGTTCTGACAGGGCTGCTCAGCCAGTGGTTGCTGTTCCTGCTGGATTCATCATGATAACTCCAGCTTTTGAATTGACACAGGATCCAGATTTTCTTACAATAACAATCAAAGTACCTTATGCCAGAGCATCAGAGTTTGATGTGTATTTTGAAGGGGAAGATTTTAAATTTTATGCTAAGCCATATTTTCTCAGGCAAGTAGTGGAAAGATTTAAAAAAAAATAAAGTGAACTTCATAAAATTAAGTCAATGAACTTTATTTTGGTCCCTTCAGAACATTCTTCTTCTGGAATGTTTTGGTTTTTTTTTTTACTCTAGGCATTAAAACCTGTTAAGGGGAATTTAAAGAAATACTTTTCTAAATACAGTTTACAATAGGCTTTTAATTATAAAATGACAAGACAATTCTCTGTATGTAAATTGTGTAGACTAAGTGTGCCTTTTTCCAGTTGAGAGCCAGATGTTCCTCCTGCTCTGACCAGGGGGGCTGGACTAGATGATTTTCAAAGGTCCCTTCCAACCTCTGCCATTCTATGAGTCTGCATTGATTGAAGAATGGATTTTGATGTACTTAAGGGGAGAAAAGTGATAATGGAGACAGAAGGAAGTGAGGTTCCAGGCCATGGCTTTTCTCTAGCTAGCAAGTTCTCCACTACACTATAGAAAAGGAAGAGGTGGCAGTCACAGTGTGAAAATGTTAGGAGAACCTTTGGCATGGGAGACCTGATGAGCCTTTAACCCTTCTTGTTTTCCCTTTCCTGTGTTCTTGGACATACTTCCCCTATATCCATTAGCAGACCATGAGGTACTCTGCTAGACAGGTGGAATGTAGAGAGTTATTCAGAGTAAGCTATACAAGAGCTCTGGATGAGTTCACTGTGAGTTAGCTTAGAGTTTTTAATTTGCAGGATCTCCCAAGCCTTGCAGCATCATCTCTTTGTTGGCTGTGACCTGGTCCAAGCTAGGAAACCAAAGGTCACTGGTTTTCTCTGTCTCAGATGCTCTTGTGCCAATAGGGAAAAAGATTTTGAAGTACATGGGGATTGAACTGCATGACTTCTATTACTATCAAAAGGAGTCATGTAGTTGTCTTTTGTGCTACTTTTGGAATGGGCTTTGTATTTCTAGAGGCTGAGATGTAAAGTTGTGGAATTAGTCAGACTTTCAGTGATGCTTCTTATTTTTCACCTGCAGATTGACCCTTCCTGGAAGAGTTGTAGAAGATGGAAGAGAAAAAGCAACTTACAATACAGACAAAGGTATTAATTAATCTTATTTAGTATCTGTGTCATTAAAAATGCTACTAACTCAAATAGTTTATACTCTGCTACACTGGAATTGTCTAGTACTTTAGTGAATTATATGATGCTCTAAATAAAGTTTCTCCTATCTTGTGTAGTATAAAAAGATAATGTTTAGGATTTAGTGTACATACTTAGGCACAAAGAGCATACTCAGAACTGTCCTATTAATGAAAAAAAAAAAAAGATGTACAAGTTCTTTTCAAGCCCCCTGGGGTTAGACATGTTACTGTACCATGATCATTAGTCTAGTGAATCTGCAAAGAAGTCAGGTAGTGCTCAGTAGAAATGAGATAATCCTGAGGCAGTCTCTTGGCTAATTCTTAAGAGAGGAGACATTAGCCTTTCTTTACACCTTAAGGTGAAAGGTATTTCTGGAATAAAATATGTACCTTTTGGAATTATTATATTAATTAGGAAAAAAAAAGACAATAAAATGTATAATTTGCTGCTTGCAAAGCCTGTATGTGCTTGACTTTCAGACAATAATCAGATTACTGAATGTAGTTTCCTGTGATCTTCTGTTGATTGCTTGATTGATGGAAGGATTAAAAATAAAATACAAGTTATTTTCTGTTGTTTTGTGTTTATACATTGTGAGTCAAGCACCACAACTGCTTAAATATTTTATTTTGTGCTTTATCTTTTTGTGAAGGTTAAAAACATGCACAGAGACTGATGCACAATAAAAAGTTACATGTGTGTGTCCCAGTCTCTGCAAGCCTTTTACATTAGAGGATAGATGCACTATTTTTGTTTATCTTGGGTATTTTAATGCAATATCTATATTTTTAATTCCTTTAAGGGTCTTTTACAGTTCACTTACCTAAGGAGATTCCTGGGCAGTATTTTGAGGGACTGGACATGCTGACATCTCTCTTGGCACCAAAGAAGTCAAGATCAGCAAAACCATTAGTCGAAGAGATAGGTATGACAACAAAACCTTGTTTAATGCTGGTGATGTGTGCACATCATGAAATAACTGTAGATTTGACCTGTGCTAGGTTATACTCTATGCTCCTGCTCTGGCAGGGGTTGGACTAGAACATCTCCAGGGTCCCTTCCAACCCTTGCCATCCTGTGATCTGCATAGTCACACATGTAGGAAAATACAGTTTTCCAGTTGTTTAGTCTGAGGTACAAGAAGAGTGTGAAAGAATCTGAGTATGGCTGAAGTACAGAAATAAAAGTGTTGCAGGTGATGTACTTTTCACCTTTATAGGCTTAGCCATGTGTGCAGCTCTCCAAAATGTGCTAGGCGTTTGCTAATCCTCGCTAGCTCTTTGCACCCCTCTAGTGGCCGCATCACATGCACCCGCTGGAGCCTCCTGCTTTCTACACCTTAGCACAACTGGACTTGGAGCTCAAATAGTAGAAGCTGGTTAAAACCCCAGGTTCTAATAAATTTCTTGCTTAACATCAGTATTTAACAGACAAGGATGTTGGACAATGTGTCTTCATTTTTAATACCTATCTTAAATTATTGAGAACATCACTTGGCTCCTGGCTGGATTCTCTTAGCATCAGATTGTGCTCTTGTTGAAATTAGTGGAACAATTTGGTATTTGAGGGAGTAGATTTCAAATCTTTAGTGTTCCTCTATTTTTGAAAGTTGGAGAATTTGGAGCATGATCTATGGGTTACTGATGGAATCATCTGCCTGTATGACCCAGTGTTGTGTAAGCTTGCTGAAAAGATGTAAAATGAGAGAGACTTGTGGTGTTATCAGTGTTTGCCTTTCTAGTAAACCATTTTCTATGTAATAATTTTCTTTCTCTGACCATGTCATATGTACAGCTGCTTCTGCTGAGTTGTCTGAGGAGGAGGAGGAAGAATTTGACTGGGAAATAGAGCAGACCCCTTACACAGAGAGTGCAGAAGTCACTCTCCCACCACAGAACCCGTATGGCTTTGGGAATTTGCGGTCAGGAGTGTTCCAGCGCCTGCAGGTAGAGGCAGTTTTGTCTTTTCCTATCATAAAAGGTACTGGATAACTTGCTTGTTGGGTAGGTTTCCTGGTGCATTCCATAGTAACTATTCACCATTATTCCACTCTAACTGAGAACATTGTGGTGTTGTGTGTAGTAGCAGAGACAAACCTTTGTTCCTACTGACAGTGGGGTGGCTGAGACTGGGTTAACTGTGTAGCAGAGTCAACAGGCTGATCTGTTCCTGCACAAATTTCAGTGTTGGAGGAAAGGGCTGAGTGGGGTCCTTGGTAAAAATGGCCTTTGGAATGGGCCTGGCCAGCTGCTTGTGAAGGCACAGAGGAAAAGGCCTATGTGGAGTAGGCTGTGTGCCAGGTGAATAGTTCTGGCAAGCTGCAGGCAGTCTGCAGGCTGTTAAGAGTCTGCTGTTACATTTAGTGTTGTCTGCTTTATATTTAGTGCTGTTTTCTTTTCTGACTTCAATCATATTTAATGTCAGGGTATAGTATATTTCAGATGCCATGAATTTTAATTTATTTTTAAATTAAAAAGAAATGACTCAGTAAATAACAAAACTGGCTAATCTGTAGGTCCTGTTACATTTGATTTTTTTTTTGTTTTTTTAAAAAGTGAAATTCATGGTGATTTATCTTTGCATCTTTTAGTTTAGACTTGATTTTTCTCACAAGTTACTAACTTTTGAAGTATGTGCTCTTCAAGGTGTCTGCCCATCTGGTATCTGTGCGACTTCCTATGATGATGCACTGAAGGTTGCTGTTGTGGATTAATTGATGTGACTCTTAATAGATAAATCTTGGGTGTCATACCTGTGGCTTGGTCACAGAGTTTTGCTCCATTTGCAGGATGAGCTCAGTGATGTTATTGACATTAAGGATCCAGACCAAACTCCTGCAGAGGAACGCAGGAGGAAACGCCTGGCAGCTGAGGCTGCCAAGTTTGACCCTGATCATTACCTGTGAGTATTGATTTGCTTCACTTGGTGTGAAGTTATCTGTAAGATAATACTGTTTATGTTTTTAGTAATGATTCTTTTCTGGCCTGAAGTCAAAGAACAGATACTGCTCAGGTTTGTTTTAGGTTATGTTTGTTTTGGTTTTTTCTAGAGCTGATTTTTTTGAAGATGAAGCCATTCAGCACATCTTAAACTACAAACCATGGTGGGTTGATGCTCATAAAAAAATGATAGCCTGGCAGGGAGAAAATCATCAGGGACATGACACTCACACATTTGGTAAGCACATCTATATACACATACCTGTTACTTGAATGATAATGACTGTGAGGCTTTGTTCTTCTCTATGTTCTTTTTCTTAAAGGAAAAAATATTATTTTACCCCACCATTTTTAGTTTTTTTTTTTTTCCTTAGAGTATTCTGTTCTGTTCTCAGTATTTTTTTCTGATGGACAGTTATATACTTTGAGACAGTTGTGTGTGGAGCAGTTGACAGTGTAACTTCATCTTAAGCATTTTCCTGTTACTGATGTAGTGTGGTGTGTGATCTCTGTTCTGTCTGCATAACAGATCTTGGGGTTTATTGTTCATAAAGGCCATTCCAGAATTTCAAGTGTCTATGAATAAAAAGTTCTCTTTTAAAAGTTCACAGCATACCCTTAAGATTTCAAAGGGTCTGCCAGTGTCAGTAAGTCATGGCAGCTGAAATCAAACCAAACCTGTCTTTGTGTGGTGATTGTAAGGATCAGAAAATGGATCATTTGGTGCTTCTCTCTGTGTTTTTCAGGTTTCTCAAGTAAGTATTCTCACTTTCATAGTTGTATTTTCAGTGGAAAACAGTCAAGACTGGTTTTTGTGGCTGCTTCCAGATACGGGGCAGGCACTTTACAGAATACTAATATCAGACCATATCTCTGTTTGATGAGCACATTTTCTGTAGGATGCTTTATTTATACAATGCAACAGAAGTTCATGTCATTTCTTAATCTGCTGCTGTTTCTATGGATCTCTGAGACTTTTTCTCTTCAAAAATCTTTAAAGGCCGTTTGGAAATCTTTGTGGCCCTTTAAAAACTAAAAGAGATGGTTTCTTGTTTAGTTTAGACCTTGTAACAGTGCTGTTGACAGGTAACTGAGATGACCTTTCTGTACACAGTGGTTGCAGAGAGCATTGCCAGTTGCTATTATGCAGAGACTTTTATTGTCCTTTGTTCATTTCCTACATAGTATGAAAATCTGATATTACTGAAGTAGATAATGATAATCCCTTCACCAGAGATTCCTAACAAATATTAGTGCACTAATAATGCCTGCACTTTCACATTTTCTCCAGGAGAACAATGGAATTTGGGTGGATGTTGTGTATTTTACTGTGAATGTAATCTGATCTTCATTACTGGGCTCTTTTCAGCTTCTGAAGCTAGAAATTGTTAATTACATTCATCACAAGCATTTGATTTAAAAAAGCATTGGACAAAGGTACAAGAGGCTTGAAACTAGAATAATGAGGGGTTCTTTTGTTTGTTTTTATCCATTTTCTCCTTAGTAAATACAACACTGCTAATGTTTGCCAGTGTTAAGGAATATAATGAAAATGAAGAGCTCCTGCGTGGTTTATTTTGATAAAGAATGTTTTTACTCCAAATTAAGATTCTGAACTAAAAAACCACTCCTATGTTGCTGGGTTGTAGGAGCAACAACAACAGACATACCACTCAAAAGCCTGGTGAGCCTGCTGATGAAAATTGTGTAGAAAGTGGGACTACATAAAGGATCAGCTTTTCTCTAAACCATTTTTTAGATACATATTTAATAAGGATGATCAGAAGAGCTTAGTCTGGCCTTCATATAGCTGAATGAAGAGGCTCAAGTAGTTTTGTGAATCTTGAGGAAATTTAAGCAATGTAAAGAGGCCTTTTGGTGTTTGGGTTAGATGAAGGGAAAGGGCAGGTTGGTGTCAGTAGAAAGGCCTCGGTTTTGATACCCAGCACATGGTGTTACTGCTGTTTGAATGGCAACAGAGCCGGGCATGAGGATCTGAAACCAGGAGATTCCTCAACCCGAGTGAGCTGTGGTGAAAGAAACCACCATGAGAGGGAGTACAGGTTCCACTGGAGGGTCTCTGTGAATGGAAATGCAAAAAGGGCAAGAGGTGGCTCCAGGCTGCTGGATGTGGAATCTGATCAATAGGATGTGTTCCCTGTGGTTTTGTATTGCTTTCATGCTTTATCCAAGGCATTGTCCAGCTAACCTTCAGTTAGACATGAGGGATTCTTACAGGCTGAATGCAGCTTGGCAGCACATCTGCATCAATCCATATGCCAGTGTGCACACTTAGTAAGTGGAAGTGACATGGCAAAGGCACAGAGAAGAAACATGGACTGTGCCCAGTGAAGGCCCTTCTTTACTACTTGAGAACTTGTGTGTTCCACTAGAACTGGGAAGTCTGACTGCATGAAGCAGAGGTGTTCTCTACAGCTAGAAGGACAAGGAGGCTGGCACTGCTATTGGAGTGTGCTTGTAGTAAGAAGCTTTTGAACACTAGTGCTTAGCTAGAAAAAAGCCCAAGGGTCCTTGAGCACAGATGCTACACGTGTTGCAGTAGGTTCCAAGGGGTTTTAAGAAGGTCTGTGTGGTGATTCTTTGAGCCTGGGTATTGCCCTGCAGGTAGGTGTGAGCTTAAACCTTTGTTAGCATGGAAATCAGATGCAAATGTTTCCTGTTTACTTCTGAACCCATGTAAGAGCAAAAAGGAGGAGGAGTTGAAATCTGAATGCAGTTTCTTTTTATTTATGGAAAAGAGACATAAAATGAAGAGTACTCAGATTTCCTCCAGGGTTCCAAATTCATGTCTTGCATTAAGGAAAACATCTAAAATAAGGGAATTTCCATCATGTTCTGTGATGAGGACTTCCAAATGTACATGAGAGAAAGATGAGTTGGCATAGCTGTTAAAGAGGTATTCTGTCTGCAGTAGATTCTTGGGTGCTTTGAAGGAATTCTCTTCATGACTGTAGTCCCCAGAAGTGATTTGAAGCTTTAGGAACTGAGCTGCTGCAGATGTCTTTGCTAGCAAACATTTGACTGTTTACTTTTCAGAATTTCTTTTTCATCTTCAGTTTCACCTCTTCTCTCCTCTCCTCTTCAGGGCCAAAGTGCCACTTACATATGATTTTATAACATTCAGGAGGGGTTTTTCTAGTGAAAGTGAGCTGAAATTGGAAATGCCTTTATTCTTTCCAGTTGGACCTTCTAACTGTAAACACCCTGTTGTGATACCTAATTAAACCCATCCTACTGTAGCAGCTTAGAAAGTGGTTTTGTGTTTTTCAGAAACTAATTTTTTTCACATGTGCTACAACACTGCACATATGGTTTTAGGAATAATTTTAATATGAGTGGTAGAGGTGCTATTGAAGAACTCACAAAGAATTTTGCTGGAAGAATACAGATCCATCATCTCTATTTGTGATTTAAGGGTAACACTAAACTGCATGAACACAACAACAGTTAGAACTGCTGCAGCAAGTGGAAGAGCTTGGCTTTCTCAAGATGGAATTTCTTTTTCTGGGAGCTTGTAAATAAATGGAGACTGGCTTGACTCCCAAGGAATGTTTAGCTCATCAAGAACTTTCCACAGGAATTTAAATCAAGTATTTCATGGTTATGAAGCTGATAGAAACATTTAAAAAGTTCATCAAGAAGAAATGTTCAGAAATGTTTTTGCTAATTCGTAATTTTATGTCTCGAGATGAGGCTTGTGCATATGTAGGTGCCTTTGGCATCACAAACATTTGCTTTCAAAACGTGTCATAAAATTAGAAAGCTTGTAGAGAGCTCTTGGGATGAAGAAGACCACATAGGCAGATTGTATCCCTGAGAATGTGGATTGCATAAAATGATGAGCAGCATTTGAGGAGGCACATCTATAACCATCATCCTTATGATAGAGAAATGGGCAGGGGTGTAAAAAGGAGCTTGGTTTACTAGTAACCTTACCTTTCTGTAACCCCTGCTGTCATACAGACACCCCCAGTATTTAGCTCCCTGTGTCTCTGGATTATGGGTCGTGCCCAGCTGCATGACCTTGGCTCCTGCTGCTGCTGAGAAAAAAGTCTGCAGGAAAATAAGATCTGTAAAATTGCAGGTAGCATTGTTGAGACAGGATCTTTAGTAGCTCAGAGATTCCAGAGGTAAATACCAATGTGGAAGATAAATCCTAAGCTGGAAAAACAGAATCAAGTTGGGGCAGGAATTGTTGGGTTGTCAGGTCAAGTTGGTAGTGCTGATGAAGCTGGTGCAGGGTGGCAGCTCCACAATACTCTTGGGAAGCTCCAGAGGCTGATCTTTCCCAGCTGCCTGCCTGGCTAGCAAGGACTATGCAGGTGCTTTAGGAGGGGTGATGAACATATTAATGTTTAGCCAGTATCACATCCTCATCTTAGTGTGTTAATTATTAATTGTGCTACATTTTCAGGTTTGCACATCTTGCCTACAGCTTTTGTGTTCCCCCAGCTAAGTACACCAGAAAATAGTGACTCAAAAAGGGGGTTGTAAAAGAATAATTGAAGAGAGATTTTTATACTGACTTTAAGGTTTGATTTTTTTATTTTCTCCCTCAATAAATAATTACAATTCAATGAATTAACTTGGTTAGCATCTTCTGTGGTGTGACCTAAATATGCTCTCTATCCATTCTATCCAGTAAATCTGAGCCTGTTGAAATGGAATGCCTCTGCTCTTTGCAGCCTGGATGAAAATCTATTAGCTCTGGCTTCTGGATGTTTTAATTGTTCTCAATGGCTTCTTGATTTGCTTTGGTTTGTACAGAGGTGACTTGTAGTCAGTTACCTACTTAATCTCTAGTGTTATTTCAAGGCAATTCTTTTTTTCCCCTTCCGTATTTCTTTAGTGTTTAATCTTTTACACAATAATAAAATATATCTGGGTTTATTATCCTGTTTTCTTATTTTTATTGGATGTAACAGTTTACTCAGACCTTGATTTTGCATTTTTCCCTGTATAGGATACCCAAGTTGTCCATAGAAATCCTTGGCACTTTCAGAGTTGTTCAGAATTGCCAGAGTGCACGTGCAATACATTGCAGGGCTGGAACTTGCCTGTGAAAGGAATATATCAGAGTTTAATAAAAGCTAAAAATGAAAGTAAGAATGATTTAGGCTTTTTTCTTGAGGGATGAGTGACTTGTGATTAGTAACCCGTTTCTTTTTAAAGAGACTATTGAAGTAGTATAACCACCTATTAAAATGAATGTGCCAGCTTTAAATTCTTAATTATCTTTTTTCCTTTTTATAGTTGTCTTCTCTGAGGAAGAGAGAGAGCAGATGAGAAAGTTCACAAATAAATCTTACCTTCTGGATAAAAGAAGCCGTCGTCATGTGTATCTTGGGTTAATTGATATCCTTCTGGCCTACTGCTATGAAATCTGTGTCAATGAAGGAGACAAGAATGTAAGTTTTTAACATAAACCCCCCCCCCCCCAAAAAAATTTCCTGTGTTTTAGGAACCTGGTGCTGGACCCTGTGGTGTCATTTAGGAAACTTACCTTTTAAAGTGAACTTGCTTTCGAGCATTAAAAATACACAGTTTAAGTTAAAATGATTTTATGTGTCTAGGTTTAGCTGTTGGGATGTGTGTGGGGATTAATGAGGTTTCTAAAGAATTCTGTTCTTCTGGAGCAGCATTTTAGCTGTCAGAGAGGAGTGGAGTTGCAGGAGACCAGACAATTCTGCTTGTTCCTGGTTTGCTTTCTATTGTAATTTGTGTTGATTTACCTACATTTAGATTTCAAAAGATAATTGTTCTTTTACATTGATGGTTCTCACTTCTTTTTTTTTGTCCAGTTCTATGTTTGTCTGATTAGGATTCTGGAAAAGCAGGAGAAATCATTAAGTCTGTAGTAGAAATTATGTCTTTGGTGTTTTTCATTGGCTACCGTTATAGGCCTTGAACAAAACTGGGGGGTTGTGGTTTTGGTTGGGTTTTCTGTGTGTTTTGTTTTTAAACTTATGCACAGAGTATGATGATGTTTCCTGAGGCATTCTGGAAACTAGAGCAAGGCATTTATCATTTGTAAAATTGACACATGTTTAAAAAATTTAAAAATCCTAATGCTGTTTCCATTTTCTAGTATCCAGGCAGTGGAGAGAAGTAGGAAGATGTTTCCATTTTCAGGATTCTAGTGTTTATCCATCTCTCACAAAAGCAGCAGCCAGCTTTATTTTGTTCTGTATCCCAGGCTTTTTACAGGATATGAAGAATAAAGAAAACAGCAGAAGTTCAGAAAGGACTCAAAGCTTTTCTGTGGATAACTTCTTGTCATGGATTTGCTTCCCAGATACTTGTGCTTAGCATCTTTTCTGCTTACTAATTAACCAATGAGATATTTTCTCAATGCTTTTAATCAAAATACTGGAACACAGAATCAAAACCCTTCTGTCTTCATCAGGCTGAATTTGCAGGGCATAGGCTTTAGAGTGGCTGGCAGAAATGCCCAAACCTGCTTATTCAGCAGAATAATCTAGGATGGTTGGGGTATTGAGTGTTAGTCTTGCACAAAATTGCAGATATGCCAGGAATGCAATTGTGCAGTTCTGCACTGATCTTTGCAGTAACTGTATGGAATATGTGGAGAAAACACTGGGGGTTTTGTCCTTTGGTTGTGGTGGGTTTTTTTGGTGTGTGTGTCCTTTTTAATAGGAAAAACAAGATGCTGAGGCCACACAAATCTTTATTAGAGCCAAGATTATACATTGAGGCTTCCTGGATTTTTGCCCTAATCATCCCACTAGACCATACCACTAGAGCAACACTATGAATCTGTCACATTTTAAGAATAATGACATTTTATATGTTCTGCTGGCTCTAGGACCCTCTCTGAAAGCCAGAATCTTGAGCTCTTTTTATGAAACAAGGCATTTTAGCTTGAGCTTTTTTGATTCAGGTTTCTGTTGCTTGTTGAAAAGGGACAGAAATTCACTAAAATACTCATGTTGTGTGATTGCTGTTGTATTTTAAAGGCTTTGTGCATGGGCTGGATATTCCCAACACAGAAACCACTTACTTAACATCTGCATTGCAATATAGTTTTTAAGGCTGTCCTGTGGCCATTTCAATGCACATAATGTAATTACAGCTACATATTCACAAAGGTTCTTAAATTGCTGCCAGAATGTTATCTTAAATTAGTTTGCCAGCAGTGTTGAATTAGATAATACTTGTTTTATGGTCTCCTCTTAAAATCAGGTTGAATCATCTTGGAACATCAGGAAACTGAGTGCAACATTGTGCTGGCTGGAGGTGAGTTAAAGCAGAAGTTTTGCATTATGTGTTTGCTATGTGATTTGGTTTTGGTCCTGTATTTTGCTTTTGTGGAAAGCTAACTCTTCCAGTATGGAAAATGAATTAACTGTATGTCCTTTTTTAAATCAATATTGCAAGTAAATGATGGTGATTTCTGGGCACCCAGCAAGCAGTAGTTTCAGGAGGTTGGAGTGGGACCTTTTGGTTGTATGCTGTGCCTTCTGGAAAAGCTAAGGGCTGGCACTGCAAAAAAGTTGTTTCTCTGCACATTGTAGCTTCTGGGCTTGAATCACAATTCCTGGCTTTTATTTAGGAAGTAACTGTAATTTTTCCTCACGCCCACAGTGTTTGTGTGAAACTCAGGGCAGGAAAATAGAGATCAGAAGTCAGAGAGATCTCCCAGTTTAGCTGATTAAAGTGTGTGAAAATAGAAAAGGAATATAATTTCTTAGTGTTATTATTTTAAGTCCTACCTCAAATACCTGTTTTAATAACTTTTGAAGTTGTCAGGTCTTAATAAAGCAGTTTATTGTTCACTTCTGGGGCTTTTTACTGGTGAGCCTCTCTCTAGCCTTTCTAGTTCATCATTCTGCACTTGGAGCTTGCTCTTGGCTGCAGATTAGGTGGCTTCTGGCTCCTCTTTTCTGTTGTGTGGCTTCAGAGCACATTGGAGAGTGGAGCTGGGAAGCCCAGAAGGAAATGTACACCTCTGTACACAGACACAGGCTGCATACTTTGGTTCAGGCGTCTTGCAGAGTTGGTTGGTGGAAGTGTTGCTTTACCTGCCCTCTTCTTTGCAGCATTATTGCCACATCCCTGTTTTCTAGCCCTTTGAAACCAACACAGACTGGAGGAAACAACTGAATTTTGTTCTTTGCACTTCAGAGTTGACTGAAAGCACAGGGGCCTGTGTAATTAAGTTGTTACAGAGCTGGGGGTTTAAGGGAATTGAGCTGGAGACTTAGGTACTTAACCTGGCCTGTAAGCTGTTATTTCTCAGGATGGCAGCAAGCTGGAAAGGACTGTCCCCTCAGTCTTGAAGTTACTGAGCCTAGTCTTAGTTTGCAGGATCAAAAATGAAGTTGGACAGGGTTTTGGGGTTCAGTCCTTCATATGTGGAGAATGTTGTATTTAGTAAGGACTTGTCCTATGACAGCTGGCTTCTAGATCCATTGGTTTGTTGCCAGCTGTATGTCCTGCAGTAGGAAGTGAAAAAGGAGTGCAGGTAAATGCTCTGATTGCCTTTACTCCTGATTTCAGATCCAGACCCATAACAGAGTGAAGGAGTTTTCTGCATGTGCTTATTCTATAACATAGCAGCTCTTGGCTCAGCCTGTGCCAACAGTATATTTCACACCCAGAGAATTCAGTCTCCTGGCACCAAGCTGTTAATAACTATATCTGTTCTACAAACCATGTAGGGGTGGGTGTTTTCATCAATCTGTAAACAAAATTGCCTCAGCTCTGGTTGGTTTGATCTGACTACCATTTTGCAGTGCATGACATGTGCACACCTTAGCCTCTAAATATTAAATAACAAAACATAAATGATTGAAATGCTTACTGGCAATCCATTAAAATGAAAAATGGGTTGAGGTAGAGAATGCAAAAAAAAAAAAAAGTGCTGGCTGTCAGCAAAGCTTTTTATTAATTTTAATAAATTGAGAGCTCAAGATGAAATAGGTATTTTTATTTGAATTCATAAATGGAATATTTTTTTGTCTTGGAAAGCTGGAAAGGAAATCACTCTCTTCAAGTCTTTAATAAGTCATTAATGCCTCTGGCCTGGGTAAATGAGAGGTCTTCCTCACTCGTAAAAGAGGACAATGAACTGCTTTCCCTGGGCAGATATATTGATCTTTGTCTTGAATATCTATAATTTTCATGAAAGACAGAGCCATGGATCATTTTAAATGATCTTATATGTACACATGTATTTTGTTAATATCATGTGGTTTTAATTTTTCTTTACTCTTAAAAGGCTTTTTATAGCTTCCTCTTAATATATATAATAATGTGAGACAGATGTAATTTATTACTTTAATCTAAAGAATGGCAAAGTCTTGAGTTAGATGTTTTATTCTAATGTTCTCTACATTCTTTTTTAATTCAAAATCACTTAAGTGTATGGGACTATCCTGCCATACAAACTAAATGTGCAGTGTCTTTTTTCTATTTAACAGGTTGATTTCCATATCTATTCAAATTTCAGATTTTTAGATACATAATATATTTTAAAAGTACTTTTTTTTCCCTACTCTGACAACTTTCCCTTGAAGGAATACTAACAAAACCCCATTTTATTTTTTGTATCAAAAAACACACTAACTCAGATTTTTACTGCTATACACAGAGTTTTACAAGCATTCATGATGTCCTGGTATCTTTTGGAAGGAGAGTGCTGTGCTATCCCCTACACAGACACTTTGGACTAGTGACACGTGCCCTTGATGACACAGTCATGATACTGCAACTAGGTAAGTTTGTTTTTTGAAGGGTGGAAGTGATACCTCTGTGGCCACATTGTATGTCTTTTTTTTTTTTTTTCTTAACTTTTTAATCCTTTGTCCAGTTTCACCCAAATTAGATAGATATCAACATTTCTGGACACCACGTGTTTTGTGAAAAAGAGACTGGGTGTTGGAGAGAACAAAAACAGTGTCCTTGCCAGGAAAAAGCCCCTGAAGCAACTCATTTATCAGCCAGTGGATAATACATGCAGTTGTGGTGTAAATTAAATTGTATTATTCACACCAGGAAGTCTGCTCAGGAGAGATGTTATGACTGTCTCTCCTCCTTAAAAATACCTGTGATCACATCCTAGTAAATCAGGATAGTCCAACTGTGATTTCTAAAGCTGTAGGGAAAAGCTCTTTAAAATATTTTTTCTCTACACTGTGTTATTCTGTAAAGAGATAGTTGAAAAAGAACTTTTTAATGAAGATTTTGTTATGGTAGGTTAGATACTCTTAATTTGTAGACTCTGTTCTAAAGGTGTCTTTTTATTTTAATTTCAAAGCAAGGTCATAAGTATAGCAGCAGTCCTGCTGTTTATTTCTTTACCTGGGTGAAACCCTGTTAAAAAAGATTGGAAGGATTTCTGATAACTTCCATTTTCTGTCTCCATCTGAGGTAAATTATTAAGGCATCATCTTCGTTGTTCCAACTGTTGGGTTTAAGTTCTGCTCATAGTTTTGCAGTTGCAAATCTGGGCAGCTTCCCTGTGTGATTTCCAGTTTGGAAGAACTATTGTTTTTATTTAACCTTTGTCAGTGACGTTTAGGATTTTGACAGAAAGGAAGATTACCCTAATGTTGAATTCCTGCTCTGCTTGCCAGCCTCTTTTTCTAGAATTAGATCTTAGTTTTGGATTGGTTTGGTTTTGTTTTTCACTGAGTTAGTCCATTAAATATCTTCTTTTTTCCTGTTCCAAAGCACTGTGTTTGCTATCTAGCCATCTGAACTCCTAAACTGTTCCATCGTGTGTGCCATACAGAATCACACAGCTGAGGGCAAGGAGGAGTTTTTGTGGCTCCTAATCAGTGTGGCAGTTCTTTGAAGAATTAAGGCAACATGGGTGAGATGCCTGAGTGGTAAGAACAGAAATCTTGAATCTATATCAGTAGCAAATTTGTTTTGCATCATTGGTCTTTAGTACATCCTATCTAATTTTTTCTCATGGGAGCAGAGACCAAAATTCCTGACTTAACCAGGTTTTCTGCTTCTTATTAGGAAAATGAGACAGTTCTGGAACTATTCATAAAAAAAAAACAAACCCAAGCAGTGCATACCATGAGAAGTATTGTTGAAAAATGAATAACAATTTAAAACCAATTTTTATTTAAAACTGAAGAATAGAGCTATGAGGAGCTTGAAGGGACTGGAGCATCTCCCTTGTGAGGAAAGGCTGAGGGGACTGGGGCTGTTTAGTCTGGAGAAGACTGAGAGGGGATCTGATGGATGTCTTTAAATATCTGAGGGATGGGTGTGCAGTGGAAGGGGCCAGGCTCTGCTCTGGAGTGCCCAGCAGTAGGACAAGGAACTCTGGGGATCAACTGGAGCAGAGAAGGTTCCACCTCAACATGAGGAGAAACTTCTTCCCTGTGAGGTGCCAGAGCCTGGCCCAGGCTGCCCAGAGAGGCTGTGGAGTCTCTGCTCTGGAGACTTTCCAGCCCCCCCGGATCTGTTCCTGTTTGTCCTGCCCTGGGTGCCCCTGCTCTGGCAGAGGGTTGGACTCCAGCATCTCCAGAGCTCCCTTCCAGCCTCTACCATTCTATGACTGAATAAAAGCCTGACTACACACTCGACTTGTAGCTTTGCTTTGTTTCCCATGCAGGAGTGGAGCTGTAATGACTGGAAATCATTCTTTCAGCAGTGTTTCTTTTTTTATGCTCACTCTCTCCCAGCCAGCTTTCCTGTAACAGTACACATTTTCCAACCTGTGGTTATTCCACCTGCAGCTGTGCAGTTGTACACAACCCTGTTTGTACCTTGTGGAGTTACAACTTTTCTAGTTCTTGGAAGTTACTTTCAGAAAAAAACCAGCATTCAATGTTAGTTTTTTGTGTGACAGAAGAACCACTGAGGCAGCACCTGAGTAGTTTGTTTTCAATGCTTGTGAGTTACAGGATAAAAAAAACCCCCAACAAAACACACAACCAGGAAAACCCCCACAAATGACAATATTAATCTGCCAAAAACTACTGATGATTCAAAACAACCATTTACATGGTAAGAGTCAGTAATGAAGTCTTAAGGGGAAGCCCTGTGCTGTCTCCACTGGTTTGTGCTGCAGCTCCTAAGTATTGAGGAAAATTCTGCTAAAGCTGAAACCACAGCAGTGGTGCCAACCTTTTAGATGTTTTTCTTAGGACAGTAGTACATAAGAGGTAAGCTCTCAGCTTTTTTTTTGATGCTATGGTGAAAATTGTACTGCAATGAACATTGTGACCCAATGTAGTAGTTTGGTAAGGAAGGTGACATCTACAATAATTGTCAGGTTTCCTGCTCCATCCTCCTGTGTTGTTGGCTCCTTACCCTCTGCTCCCAAAGCACAGTGGCCCCAGTAGTGCTTAGTGGTCTCCCTGTGTCCCCATGATGGTCTTGCTCCCAAGAGATCAGAGTCCCAGCCTTCCCTCAAGGAGCAGCTTGGGGCTGCAAACTCATTTTCTCCAGGTGAGAAAGGCAAGCCGCGGGGGTTCTCATTTGCATAACAATTGCTGCCTTGAAAAGAAAATCAACTTATTTTTCCTTGATGGTTAGAACGGTTTAGAAGCAGTGGGAGAAGTGGAGCAGGTCTGGCTTCGTTCTGGTCCTGCCTGAGCCGTGCTGGTTGCCCGGGAAACGCTGCAGGGTGAGGGGCAGCCCGGGGAGCTTCCAGGCCTGTGCCAGCCTCGGGAAAAGGGAGTGTGCTTGTTTCAGATGGTAACAGGGGATGAGCAGGAGCCCTGATAACCTCCGGGAAGCAAACACTCATAGATCACTGCATAAATACCCTGGGAGGGCATTGGCAAGTTAGCAGTGTAGTGATGAACCTGATGGTGATTCCTGTTCACTTGGTGGCATTTGAGTGCAAGATGTTTCCCTCCCTCGAACTTGAGGGGGAGCTGAGCCCTGCTTTTCAGGAATTTGTGGGTTTGATAAGTACTTAGCAACTATGCAACGTGCAAAGCATAGTAGTTACTTTAAATACTTAATTTAAATGTAATACTTTACATACTTTGTGATCCATTTTGTTTGTTGGAAATGGTTCCTCACGTTTGACACTGCATTGCAATATCTCTCTGATGAACATAGGTAAAAACAACTGTCAAGAGACAGATAATTAGTTTAAGTAGTGCCACAAAGCTATTTCTTCTTTCTAGATGCAAGAGGACAAGTGTTTGGCTTAAAGAATCATCTCCAGTTGACCTCATCCTGACTTGAGGCTTCTTTCAGGATGCTGGCACACTGTATAATACAATGTTTTGATAATAGTAACTAATTTATTTCAAAATAGTAAAGAATTCTGATGGGACTGAATTGTTAAGCCTCAAGTTATGTGACTTGAATTACAAAATATCAGTGCTGTGTTGGTGGATCAGTTCCAAGGTACAGGATACTGCATTTTTAAGCTATTACAGATCTTTGCATGTGGTTGAAACACTTTTTATTTTGAATTAAAACTTCCTGCCAAGTGTTAATTAAAAGACAAATGCATTAAGCTGATGAATGTTGAAGCCCTCAGCAAATCTTTTTTTCCTGTGCTGTTTCAGTGATCTATAATACTTAAAATACTCCAGCAAAAACTGTTTGAAATTCAACATAGTTATCTAGAATATTTGCTGTATGTGTCTGTTCTTTGGATAGGATTAAAGAGGGAGTGAAAGGCAGTGGTACACCCAGCTACAAGGCTGTTTCCAACAATGGATATATTTCAGCTGACAGTTCAGGTGTGTTTATGTAAATATCTGGAGCCCTTTTTCTTTTCAGGAGACCTGTAATAAGTAAGCAGTGTGGGCTGCTTCTCTCAATATCTCCTGACACTGTTACCAGTGCCTAATACTGATTTGGACCTGTCTATGAGCTAATAATAAAGAGAAAACTTGTGTTTTTTCTGCATCTGAGAATACACTCTGCTTCTTTCCATACAACAATTAACAGAGATTTAGGATGCTACAATTATCCATTAAAAACAGACAGTACTGTCACATAGCTGGAAAGTCATTGTCAGGATGTTTTCATTTAAAAGTCCCCAGGAGTTGTTTTCTTGTTTTTAAGAATGCTGCTCTTCTCACTTCTTAATGACACAGAGAAATTCAGTTTATCTTTTTCAAGAAGGAGGGAGCACTCATCTAATGTGGGAAAACAGGAGTCTGCAGGAAAAAAATGTGAAATAGAATGATGGGACTGTTCAGTATGAGAATCTGATCTTCCAATACATCTGAGTTTCAAGTTGGCTGTTATTCTCCTTTGGCTCTCATGCAGATCTTCATGCCAAAAAACAGAGGGTATTAGAGTCTGTATTGATACACTTTTAGGTAGTACATCTTAAATTTTAATAGCTTGGGAGATGAAGTATTTTTAATTCTATTACAGAAGTTGGAATAGTTTTGTTTGTACTTTTAAACATAACTAGTTGGCTTTTTGAATAATCAGCAAGTATTGTACATAGAAAGCAGTACTTTTATTGACCAGGGTAGTGCAGAGCTGTAACTACCCAGAAGAAATGTACAAAGTGACTTGGGAAAAGGTGTATGATTTATATTTGAGCTAATAATAAACATTTCTTGTAACTGCTCTTAAGCATTTATTACTCGTTTTCTAAATAGATGATTTTTCTTCTTCACCCTTGAATTTAAAATGAAATTGGCTACCCTTGGCATGTCTTCATCTTGTATTCCATGGCTTTCTTAACCCTAGCATACAGGGAAATTTTAATGCCAATCCAAGGAATGCAAAGGAAAGAAAACTTTCAAAACCAGCACATATAAGGTTTGCTTTCAGTGCCACCTTTTCAGTGAGCTGGACAGATTTTTGGTACCTGAAAAGCCCCTCATCTGTTGGTGTCTCATTGTGCTCCAAGTCTTTGCCTGGGTGTAGGGCACCCTGGTAAATCTGGTTAGATTTTCAGCCTCTGACTAGTGCCCCATTCAGCTGCTATAATCTTGAACTGGAATTGATGAAGAAAGACTGCTTTTCATTGAGAATTAATGTACTCACTATCCTACATTGTAACTTGGCAGATGAGTAACAGCAGTGGATGTTGTCAGTGGTTTGGGCTGGCAGCTTGACAGCAGAACATTCAAAGAATTAGCAGAATTGGAATTCCATGTATCATTTCTTTTTAAGAGAGCACACTTCTTTTAGTCAAAATAGTGAAGTTTGACATGTTTGGCATGTCAGGCAATGATGGTAATGCAATCTGAAAGTTCACCAGTTATTTTGGGGATATTGTTTTCTTTCCTGACTTTTCTTTGGTTGGTTTCTTCCAAAACAATGTGTTTTTCAGTTCTCTCTGCCATGGCTTTTTATTCTCCACGTTCTTTCTCCTCATTCTTTAATTGTCATTCTCTGTCCATATTATTTCAGCACAGACTTAAAAACAAACAAATGTTGTGCTTGAACAGCAGGGGGAGTTCTCATCTTTTTTTTTTTCCTTCCTTTTTTTTTTAATCTGTGAAATGTAATTTCATCCATGTTCAGGTTTCCTAGCCTAGGAGGAGCCAGCCTCTTGGGAGAAGGTTATTAGATTCCATTTGCAGTAGTGGCTGTTTTCATTTGACTGTGGTTTTTTTTCCCCTCATTAAACAGTGAAAATACTAATTATTTTTTTTTTTTTTTTTAGTGGTACAGCCCTTAACCCTTTAGCAACTTTCATTAGAAAACTAAGGGAGGAGATTCCAGCTAATTGGAGGTTATGAAAATCAGTTTTCTTCTTAATAAACTGGTTGCATATGAAGAAAATTAACTTGACTACAGAAAGATTTCTGGTTGTGGAATGATGAATATTAAAGTTATTAATCTTTTATTGCACTTATCAGCTGTTTGTCTAATGGTACCTTCTTGAGCCTGAAGTGAGTTTTTCTTTCTAGGGGCTTAATTTGCCAAATATTCTGTAACTAATAGAAACATGGAAAGTTCTGCTGAATTCAAGGCAACATTTAGGTGTCAGGCAGTGGAACCACTCAAACTGAGTTGCACAATTGCTGTGGTTCCTCTGTGCTTCACCCTGCTGTGGGCTGTGGTGTTTCCCAGCACAGGTATTTCTGTAGGCACAAACAGGCTGCCTCTTCTTTCTTCAGCTAAATGATTGGGAATAACATTGTTATTTGTGATGCTGAAGTTTGTGCTGGCCCAGCTCAGAGAAGTGGAAAAGCTGGGGGAGGGGGATTCCTCAGCTGTAGAGAATTACACGCATGACTTTGCCTTGGGGCTTTGCAGAGGGATTCCTGCTGAATTCAGAGGCTCCACATCCACACAGATGTGGATACTGAAGGGCACAGTCCTGTTGCTGCTCTGCTGAGGCTGTGAATCAACTTAAAGTTTCAAGATGGTTGTAGATATGCCATGGTTATTACAACCTCAAAGGTGAGGAGGTGGTGAAGATTATCTGTTCTGATTTCTAGTGAATTACAGACACACAAATCTGTTTCTCTCTAGGAAAAGCTGCAGTTTTGAAGTGTCTGCTGGACATTCACAAGATTTTTCTGGAGAATGACCCTGCCTACATCCTTAATGATCTCTTCATTACAGACTATTGTGTCTGGATTCAAAAAACCAAGTAAGTTCTTTAATTATTGATGTGGGAACTGTGTTTAGCATAGTTCATCTATGAACAATGATCCCTAACATCAAAAGACATGCTGTCTGCTATGAATGGAAATCACACACAATCACAGAGTGGTGGGGGTTAGAAGGGACCTCTGGAGATCATCTGGTGCCACCCCCTGCCCCAGCAGGGTCACCCAGAGCAGGCTGCCCAGCATTGCAGTGTCCAGGTGAGTTTGGAATCTCTCCAGAGGAGACTCCACAGCCTCTCTGGGCAGCCTGGGCCAGGCTCTGCCACCCTCACAGGAAAGAAGTCAACTCCACGTGTTTGTGGAACTTGCTGGGTTATGCCCATTGCCCCTTGTCATGTCACTGAGCACCACTGGTGAGAATCTGGCCCCATCCTCTTGCATTCTGCTCTTTAGCTCTTGCTCAGCAGTGATCTGATCTCCTCTGTCTTCTCCAGGCTAAACAGCCTCAGGGCTCTCAGCCTTCCCTGGGCACAGAGATGCTCCAGTCCCCAGTGTGATCAGTCTCTTACATTTAGTACTCTGAGCTACCCAGCTATTTGTACCACAAGAGCAAAGAGCATTTTATGTAGTGACATCATCAGAGAGGGGAGAGAGGAATTGCATTCTAAATAAAATGTGAATTTTCAGTAATGTATGGGGGGAGGGCACATGACAGCTTCTGGGGAATTATAGTGGGGGAAAAAGGTTGGAATCAACACCTACTTCAGGATTGAATTTATAACTTCCACTGCAATTGACATCTTCCAATTCTGGTCAGTTGCTCATGCAAACCATTCCAGTCTAAGAAGCAGTTGATTTATGGACTGCAGCAGTTGTACCAATTGATTATTAACACCAGATAAGTGTCACAAATCTGTGCTGTGTACTCTTGCCCTGCCCTCGTTTGCCATCTCCTTTTCCCTGGCAGTGTGCTTTGGCTCAGCTTCACTTGAGAGGAGGCAGTGACTCTGCCACTTCCAGACCAAGACTTCAGAATTTCTGTGTCCCACCTGGGTGCTCTCAGTGGCATCAGCCTGGATTTTATTCTTTGCAGATTCTTGGGAACTTTGCAGCCAAACTGGTTAGAAATATCAGCCTGCTTTAATGGCTTAAAACCACAAGCATTGGTAGGAAGATGGTGAGAAATTGATGATATGAACAAAGCAAGCTGCATGTTCACATCTGAACTAGGCTTTATATTATTCTTGTCAGAGTTACTCTTTTTTTTTTTTTGTGCAGCTTTATATTTTTCTTGCTCCTTTTTTGTTTTCACAGCCTTACTTGAAAGCCCACAGAAATATATGTGTAAGTTGCAAGTAATATTTCTCAGAAAAGGAAGGCATTACTAAGACAAACACAAAAGTGCCATTGTCATAGTTGTTAATACAGCAATATATAGACTCATAAAACAGTGGTTAAAAATAGTCTTTGTCCTCCAGTTCAAGTTTAACAAGAATCTGGGGGAGAGAAAAAAAAACAACCAAAAAACAAAACACAGAACAAATCATTTCAAGTGCACAAGAAGCAGAAAGGGGACCTTGGTTAGAATCACAGCCAGAAAGGATGGGGGGGGTATGAATGAGAATGGAGCCAGCTTGCCTGGGCTATTTAGGTGTAACCTTTCCAGTGCCTCCTAGGGAATTCAAGGCCCTCAGTGCAGAGCTCTATACTACAGGTTGTAGACACTGTTAATTCTTTATCTTCTCTGATGCTTTCTATGACA
Organism: Corythornis vintsioides; assembly: GCA_025447755.1. NCBI lineage: Eukaryota > Metazoa > Chordata > Aves > Coraciiformes > Alcedinidae > Corythornis > Corythornis vintsioides. The sequence continues at coordinate 46,599 of JAOEGS010009785.1, read as the reverse complement.
ATGTTCCTATAGGTAACAATACCCAAAACTTCCAAAGCAAGTACAGCTGTTTCCAAACATTTTGATTCCTCAATCCTGATGAGTTACAGGAACAACCAGTTCATTTTACACTGTCATTTTTGAGGAGGCCTTTATTTGGTCACACTTAAAGCCAAGTGCAGGAAAATCCATGTTCAGGATGAAGTGGAGTTGAAAAAAAGGTGCAGTAAATGAAGAAGTTATTTCATGCATCTTTCACAAAGAAATGAGTCATAATACAGTAACACCACTGCTGCCCATAGCAATGAATATAACCAGCAAGTCAGTCATGAAAAGAGGGCTTGCTTTAAATACAGCAGAGGAAAATGTATGGTAGCTATAAGTGAGTGATCCATTAACACATTTGCTCCCAGACGAATCCATTATGTGCCAGTTAAGCAGAACTGACAGCTTCTGGAAAGAGGGCAATTAAGCTATCTTAATGTCATAATGACAGGGCACAATGCTTGTCTGTCATTAGGAGAACAAGAGGAACTGCAGGAACTATTGCTATTTTTAGGGGCTGAATCAGGAAAGCATTTCAGCATCTGCTGGAGTCACTCCTGTTCAGCTTGGCAGCCAAGCACACGCTTCAAGTGAAGCAAGTGTGAAGGGAACAGGAACACTTTGGGTTTTCCTCTGTTTAAGGGAACAGCAGCATGCACTTGGCAGTCAGAAAATACCTTAACAGCTACAGAAATGGGTGGTGACTTGTCCCTGAAAGAGAAGGGCTCCCGGCTCCCCATGGGAGAGGAGAGGAGAGTGCTACGGCTCCCACTCCAGGGGAAGAAGGTTGTGACATCCCTCTGGTAATTCCCTTTATGCTGGAAGAGTTTTGTCAGGGGAGGGTATTTGTGTGGTGGGCTTTCAGGGAAGCCATTTGCATGTCCAATCAGTCTGGTTACTTTTCCCTGTTCTGTTTCTTAGCTATTCTTTGCTCCATGCAAGCTTCATTAACTTCCTTTGTCTCCCTTTTCTGCTGGCTTTTCATAGTTGTAGTCCCAGGGCACTCTCAAAATCTGTGGAAGGTTTTTCTTCTCTTTCCCTGGTATGTAACCAAGACCCTAGTGTTGCTTGGGGCCTCTTTGTTTAAACAGTTAGAACAGACTGTAGATTCTTTGGAGTGAAAAATCTGGAAGCTTGACAAACAGCTGGAAGCAAACTTTATAGCTCACCTGTCCTGGTAAAGTCTGGGAGCTTTAGGCTTAGAAAATCTTGGCAGAGGCAAAAATATAATGGATGTATCAAGTGATATAGTAAACCTACAGTCCTGTTCCAGATGAAGCCTCCAGGAGAGGAGCACCACTGGGAGGTACTGGTTTTTAAATATCAAATGTGGAAATTAAAATCTTCTAGCCAACAGTGTGTCAATAGCTGATTACAGATTTGGTTTGAGATCATAGTTTGGCTGTGGCTGAATCAGATGAATAAGTGAATGTGTCACTGGACTGGCAAGAGGTGATTTATTTTAAGCACAACCTAACAGGAGCTGGAAATGATTAAGCTGCTGAATGAAACGTGCAGGTGGCTAATAGCTGATTGGGTATGATGAGTACAAGGTAGTCTTTGAATTCTAAGGATTTATTTATTTAAATTTCAAGTTATTTCATTCAGGTACCTGTTAGAAAAAAAGTAGATTCCTAGAAGTCCTAGACAATGCAGGATATTAGCAAGTGTAGGTGAAATTTTGTCTTCCTGTTTGCAATCTCAAAGCTAATTTTACCTGCTTTTTAAGTTTCTAGTATCTCTCTTTGAACTGTTGGTGAAGTTACTATTAATAATTTGATCTGTATTGTAAAAATGCCATGTCAAGTCCTCTGAACTGTTCATTAGGCTTTGAAGGGAGCACGTTGCTGAGCACAACTGAGCAGAAAAGAGGGAAACTTAAATGGGAACCTGGGTAACAAAAGCTAGACAAAGACCTATGGAGGCAGCTTGTAGTAAATCTCAGCAGGTGGTGTCAACATTTATGTTGAAAAGCCAGATGCAGCCAGATGGAAAATTGCATCTTTAACCCCTGAGGTCATAATGACATGTCATCACTTCATTTGATCCCCCTGCTAAGTGAGCTTATCATCCACCCTGCTGTCACTTCTGTTCCTACTTTCATTTCCATAATAAAACTAAATTTAATTTGTCTGCTTTGCATACTTTTTTTCTTTAGGTCAGAGCTTTTACAAACCACTATGATACATATGACAGCCTCTCCAAGGTGAAGTTAACTGAATTTTCATTATAAGTCTGAACTTTTCTCCATTTTTCACACCTTACTTTGAACAGGAAGAGTTGAAGGAGAGAAGGAAACTGCAGTTGGGGAAGCTGCTGAAATAGGGGCTTCTAAGACCAGGGAATCTTGGTGTGAGTTGCAGGAGAACTTTTTCCCTTCTGCCAGAGGCCACTGATGTGTCTGTGACCCCACAGGAGCTGTGAGACTTCTACAGTCAGAGTAGTTTACCCACTGACTCTTGCTGTGCTGAGGTTCCTTTGTGTAGCCTGATGTCTTTCTCCAGTGTTTTGTACTCCCCATTGTGCCTGTCTCTATTCACATTGCTTTTTGTTGACCAGTGCTGTTCATCTGTGCCTTCTGGTAGCTTGGCCACTCATCTGCTGGTCAGAACATGTGTTGCTTGGTGGAAGAGTGAATGGCATCCTATGTGCCCTTGTCCAGGCCAGCAGTGAAGTGCACACTGCTCTGCATCCCTGCAGAAGAGAACAGTTGAGCTGTGGAACTCTATCTGCAACTTGATTTGTATATAGGCTGCTTTCATGGATATGTGCTCTGTGTTATTCTTATTTAAATAGATATAAAGTATATCCTCCTTATCCTTTCTCCTATCCTTTCACCTATCCCCAACCTAAGCAGACATATTCCTGCTAATTTTGGTGACTGTAGGTGTATTGTGCCACTTCAAGCATGGACTATTTGCTTTCAAGTGAATATGAAGATTTCTAGTGTCACTCCTGTGGTCTCTAGAAGCCTCTGGCCTGACTGGCACTCAAGGCAGATTTTCCATAGCATCCTCTATTTCATTCTCTTGTTTTGCAGGTGAGACATAGCCTAAAAGATGAGCTATTTCCTCGTGTTCCTTTTCATCTCTCTGTTACAATCGAAACCTCATCCTTGTTACAACATAATTACCTGGTCTGAAGGCAGCAGGGAGTTGCTGCTTTATTTGTAGGGTGTGAAGTTCTCTAAATAAATGCAGGATTAATGACACTCACAGCATGTCACTGAGGTGAGGTGATTGACTGGGATTGTTCAGTCCCCTCTTTTCTCCAGGTTCTCTGAATTACTGTTTTAATCAATAGAGTGTAACGTGGGCCTGGTGTGGCAAAGGCATTAAGGAGCCTGAGTCTTTCAGGAAAAACCAAAACACAAAGAATCCTGAGATTCACAATTCTTCCTGCCTGTGTCACATTGGATCATGAAGCACCCAGGGGAGTGCAGAACCAGCATCAGTTTCAGTCCATTGCCTCAGTTAGAGTTTGGTAGAGACAAGGTTTCTTTATGTTCATTCTGACCTCTTTATTGGCTTTAACTGGCTTTAAAATCTTGTTTTACAAGTTATCTCTATAGTTGCAAAAAAAACCAGGTTTGTATGGGACAGGCCACTGACACTTCAGAGTGTACATGTGATAATCAGGAGTCGTGCTGCTAGTTTGGCTGCTGTTGTGCCCACTCAAACACCCTGTCCCTCACCATCTGCCAAAGCCTCTCTTCAGTTCAGGTATTTCCCCAGCTGTATAGGTCTGTTGTTTATTTACATTAAGTTCTTTCTCTATAGAGCATCTCCTTTATTTTCCTTGGATCATGTCTCACCTGTATCCTCTGCTGTGCTTGTTTGTAAGGAGAAAAGCATTTGGGAACAGGTCATTTCATACAGCCTGCCTGGAAAAATTCCCTGAAGCTTGTGCTAGATTTCAGAAAATATAACATACAATGCCTTTAAGCTTTCTGTAATCAGAATACTATCTTTAGATGAATGTAAATAGGATTTTAACATACTCCAATTGTATGTTAAAATGATTTATGAAACTGATCATCTGTCTGGAGACCTAAGAAATTTGATCCAGTTATTTGCTAAGATCTGGAAAACTGAATATAAAAGTGTTTCAAAGTATTTAGAAACTATTTCCTGCCATTTTTGCACCCGTTTCCTTCTTGGCATTTTTGTTTAGTGGTTTGGTGTATTTCAAAATACTTGAATGGAGCAAAACCAAGCTTTGAAAAAAATCTTTTGGTCTTTTTTTGCTGCTTGCAGGGTTGATAACTGATGAAGTCCTAGTTCTCTTTGTGCCTTGTGGCAATGCCATGTTCCTAGGGATGCCTCAACTGGAACTTCTAAACTTGGAACTGTGCTGCTAAATGTGAAAATATGAAGTTCAGACAGGAGGATTCAGGAACAAAACTACCCTAAAAGGTGTTCCAATAGTGTATTAATAACTTGTTAGCTCATTAAATTTTCAATCTGTAGTGGAGGGAGGAGGGAATGTATTTACAGGGAAGAAAAACTAATCAGTGCTTTTAAAGCATTTTCAAATCTTAGAGGCATATGCTAATTTTCTGCAGTTAACCTCTGGGATTCAGCAGCCATGCTTCAGAACAAAGGCATCAGCAGTGATGCATTCTGGGTGAAAATCCTCATTCTTGGCTCTGTGGGATTAAACTGATTTGTACAGCAGGTTTCAATCACTTCATACAGTCAGGACTTCAGGGAAGAATATACCTTAGTATTGTATTTTATGTGTTATAATTTAATGGTCAACTCTGTTTTGGCTGGAGTTCAAGTTTCACTTCACCTTCAGAGCTGTCCATGTTAGCATTCATTTACTGAAAGCTGTGGTGGTTTTAGATTTGATACCACCTCTGCTGTTCAAAGTAGGTGGTGCAGAGATTTGAAATGTGAAGGCTGTTCTTCCCTTGGCTGTTTCAGCTTAGTAAGAGCCATCCAGGTACAATGGGTGAACAAAAAAAACTGTAGTGATGCCACCTTTTGCATGAGGACAGCAAGGAAGCTGTTTCACCCATGCTGTCCTGTGATGACTTGCTGGAGTAGCTCCTGACTACAATCCCCAATTATTGTAACTCCTTCTTAGCAGGCTTTACAAGCTGGCATTACCACTGCTGGCAGCACTGTGTGTGCTACCTGCTTGGAGTAATCACCCTGCATTAGGTTTGCTTTTCATTCACTTCTTTGCTGGCCTGTAGTGGTGTCTGAACTCTCAGATGTCCTAGCTGGTTTTCAGGCTTTTACCAGTAATGGGAGTGACTCCTCAAGTGGTCTCTTTGCAGGCTTTTTGAGGTTCATTTTTAGGCCTGTTTTAGTTTACATCCCACCAACTGTAAGAGTTACTAATATATCAGTGTTGGAAAATGGAAAAAAACTACCAAAACCAAGGTGGAAAGACAGGTGGGGTTTTGTTGCTTTGTAAAGTGAAGATAAGCATTGTTTCCAAAGCTTTTGTCTGAGTACTGGCCAGTAACAATCTAAGAAAACACAGTGTCTAGTGTTTGTCTTTTTAGTTAAAAACTCGTGGTGATGTTAAATGTTAAATGCTATTGATTGACAGCTGGGAAGTGAATTGTGCAGACTGACACATTGGCAGTGATGTGCTTATTTGAACAACACCTGTTTTAATACAATCAGGTCTAAGATGGCACATTCACAAGAGGAGATTGTAGATCACAGTTACAGATTGGAGAATATTGGACAGTTGAAGGCAGAAGCTTCAGATAAAATAGATTGGATTATGCTTGAGAACCTAAGCACCTCTTTATCTCTGAGGAGGTAAGAGAGTGAGTACCATCTCCAGCTGAAGAATCAGAGCAGTATCATTGATGAGAAGGAAGTGGCATGACCTTAGAATGCTTGGTTTGTGAGACTGGGCTCAAACACAGTGCCTGTTCAAAAAGATGTTGAAAATGGAAGAGAATTAGGGGGAAGAATTCCATATAAACTCAGTAGTTCACTGGTAAGAGTTCAAGATTGATTTGGGCTTGTCTGCAAGCCACTGTGTAGTGTAAAAAAAACCAACTACAGATCAAATCCATCTAGGTGAACAGGAAAAATTCAGACAGCAATAAGTTTTCACATTTTCCTAGTGAAGACTAATTATGAGTTGGCTCATTCTGCCTTGGTTGGTGGGTAGTTGTGCCCTCTTATTTGCTTCCTTCAAGATACCTTGTGATTCAAACACTAGCTGTGGGGTGTGGTGCAGAAAAAATGAGAGATTCTGTGCCATTTATTATGCTCCTAAACCAGCCTTTTCTAGTCTTACAAGAGGAAATGCTATCATTAGAGAATTTAGCAATTTATCAGAGTATGTTGACTCTTGGTGCCTGAATTTGGTCGAGGACCCAGATCTATTTCTTTTTGTGCCAAGTCAACTGCTCTTAATCCTTAGATCACAGTTCTTTGATTTAAAAATAGTAGCTAATAATTTGCAAGCACATTATACACATCTCCCCTTGCACTGTTTTGATGCATGTTTTTAATACAGTTTCTTTTTGTTTACTGTCATCTTGAGCTGCCTTGCCTCTCATTAATTGGTGCATCTTAGTTAAGGCCTGAGCTGTCACTTCAATTGTCTGCAAAGCAGTAGGTGCACACAGAGCACTTTGTAAATAACAATACCCAAGTAGTGTAATATACTGACTTAAGAGGCTTAAAGCAAAACACTGTTTGCCCTGGAGGCTTAAAAAGGTGATAGGCAGGTGGATATAATACCAGAAATTCCCCTTTATATATGTTTTAGCAAGCCCTGTAAAACATGGATTTTTAACAAGGGATTTAATCTCTCCTCCCAGCTGCTAGAGGCATTTCCCTTTGATGTTTTTCCTCTCCTTTCCTCTGTTGTTTTTTTCTTCTCTATTTATTCCATCACTCTTCTATAGCTCATGTTCCTTCAGGCTCTGTCTGCATGCACCTTGCTGTGGGTAGAGAAAGCAAAGAAGAAAGCCTTTTTTTTCCCCCCCTCAGGCTACTGCTTTGATTTTCCAAAGTTGTTGGGAGGCAGTTCCTATGTGCCTACAGAAGGGTCAGTGATCTGTGTCTTTTCACATCTCAGCTGACTCTCCTTCTGTTTTGACTGGGGGAAGGATGAGCTGCTGTAGCTGTTGCCTTTCTGAGCAGGTGGAGTGTGCAGCTGTGATCAAAGTGGGAAGCTGAGCTGCAAGCTGGGAATGTCTTCCTGTTTTGTTTCCAGCCCTGTCAGTAGCTGCTTTGGTCCCTTCCACCTGCCTCTTGCTGTGATTGCCCCATAAACCTCAAAACAGAACAGTCAGAACAGTAGAATGAGAGAGAAAAATTGTTGAATGAGATGAGAATTTAGTCTGTGGCTCGTGCCTGCTGTCCCCTATTCCCTGGAGATGGAAAAACTGGCTTGTGGACCAGCTACATCCCAGCATGGTGAGACTGGAAGGACCTCTGGAGGTCATCTCATCCAACCCCCCTTCTCCAGCAGGGTCACCCACAACAGGGCACCCAGGATCTCATTGTCCAGGTGGGTTTGGAATCTCTCCAGAGAAGGAGACTCCACAACCTCCCTGGGCAGCCTGGGCCAGGCTCTGCCACCCTCACAGCAAAGATTTTTTATTTTTTTTTTTTTTCCTCCTGTACAATTGGAACCTCCTGGTGTTCCAATTTGTGTCCTTTGGCCCTTGTACTTTTGCTGGCAAGAGCCTGACCCCATCCTCTTGCCACCTGCCCATTAGACATTTCAAATATTAATAAGATCCCCCTCTCCTGTCATGGTCAGGAAGCCAGATCTGCAGCCAATTCAGTGGGCTGTGGTAGCAGTGTTATTATTAATAATAATTACTCATAAAAGGCATGATCAAGCCTAGAGCTTGTGGTACTGAGTGCCTCACAAACACAATAGGGTGTGGGGGTGAGAAGATAGGAGCAGGCTGTTAGCTTAGGCCCTTGCAAAAATCTGCTTTCCTGCCAGGAATTAGCAAAATGCTGAGATTTGTTGTGTTTCTCTGTTGAGATGGTGTGAGCTGAGAAGGGACTGTGTGTGGGAAGGCTACAGGTGGTGTTTTCCCTTCCAGTGTTAACCATGTCAGTCAGAAGCACTGGGGCAGGGTCAGAATGAAACCTCTGATCAGCCTCACTGGGACTCTGGTTGTTTGGTGGATAAATTCTGTTGTAAAGGGGTAGGATGGTGTTGGAGTAGTGTGTTTGTGCTGTTAAGTCTGCTCATTGTCAGTGTTATTTTACTTCACTAGCATCATCCTGCCACTAAAATTCACATCTTCTATACAGCTATAAATGCTTCTCAGCTTCCTTTTGTAGTCCAGTATTAGTTGTAAGTCTGTTTTCTCTTGCAAATATTTCCAGAGTGTCATCTACGTCTGTAAGTTCCCATGTTATGTTTGGTCTCAGCTTATCAAGAAGACCAAGTAAGCTGTTGGATTGGAAAGCTTCATCTTTAAAAAAAAAATGTTTATAAATGTGAAGTTCAGCTCATGCAGTATTTAGCTTCATTATGAAATGTGGAATTTCAGAATAAATATGAAGGGAAAGTCACTTGAAATATTCTGACTTAACATAAAAGAAGACACTTAAACTGAAATGATGGTGCTGTGTTTTATATTTGATTTATGGCTAATATCCTAATACTTTAAGCTGTGTAGATAGCAGTTGATGTTTACAAGACTGCATGTTGGATTGCAGTGAGTGGATCACTCCCTTAGCTTCAGAATTCATGTAATGCCCTTTGAAAGCCAGAATTTCAAGATGAAAGCTTTTTGTGTTCCCCTTAAACTCAGAGGATTCTTCTCCATCAGCCTTTGTTTAATGGTGCAGGGCTGGTTTCTGTCACCTGAAGGTGAGTGGTGGGGTTCTCTTGTCAAATGTAGTCTCTTTATGCTGGATTTCTGCTCTTCTACTCCTGACAGTTTAAAGTGATGGCATCTTGCTCACAGAGAGGTGTATTTTCCAGACTACTTTCTGAAGTGCCCCCCTTTTATAATTTATCTTCTATATTGAAGATAAAGATTTGTGTTCAGTGGAAACTTTTCCAGTCTCCTCTTTGTCTGATGTCTACAAGGGAGGGAGGGGAAAAAAAAAAATCTATAACTTGCTTACAAACCCAAGTCTTGTGCCCTAAGCTCTTCACCCCATCCTCTGACACCTTCACCAGTCAAGAGGCACCATAAGCAGTAGCTGGTCTTGGCACTGATGGCCTGGTTGCTGTGTCCTTGCCTTGGTCAACACACAATAACTGTGTTCTGCAGGCCTTTTCTCTGAGGGTCATTAGTTATACCTCTGCTTACCTTCATGAAATAGGTAGGAATTCAAACATCTTTTTTTTTTAAAAACTCTAGTTGCTCTTAAATGTGATTTAAGCTGCCTGGTGTTCCCAAGAGTTGTTAGAAAGGAAATAATTATCAGTAAGTATACATATGGACAGTATAATTGTGTGAACCTCGGCTATTTAGGCTAAAAATTGGAATCCAGCCTCTTAAGAATTCATTCTTTTAATTTTTCACCTGCAAGTGCATCAATTATCTTGAACAGATGATTTTTGCAGCTGGCTTTTCAGAAGTATGGAAATGAAGCAGTCTTCAGTGCTGTGCTGGGGAGATGGTTTGTGTCTTGCCTGTGGAGACAGTTGTTAATCTAGCACTAAATCATGTGAACAAATGTTGAGTTATTTCTGTTGTGTTTACCCTCATCTGTCTTTCTTTTGCTGCAGATAATGCAGAAAATTAGTTAAAGTTTAGGTCCATTTTTACCTGAGTCCTGAAGAAAATGGTTCTGTTTCTCCTTCACTAACACATTAAATTCAGCTTTGTTCTTGTATTATCTTCTGCGCTCATTGATCAGAGCTAATGAGATTTTAATGGAGTTATTTATTGGTTCTGCCTCTTGCTATAAAAATGTATAATAAACCAAGCCCATGAAACTGTTGAGTGGTGCTGTTGGTGTTTATCTCACAGGCTGTTAATTGTTCTACCTGTTCTGCAGCTCTTTCACATCTCATAAGCCAGGTAGAGTTATGATGAGCTAACCAGCTCATAAAGGCTGAAAAGTGGCTCAGTAAATGTTGCATATTCATCTTGCTGTTTGATACAATGGGGAACTTTGTGGGTAGAGGTGCCATGTTCTGAAAAGGAGATGGAAAAGAAGTTTCAGACTTTCCTGTTCATTACCAGCTGCAGCATTTTCTGTGCTCAGTGTTCTTAATGAGGGCCTTTTATTTCCATGAAAGGTTTGCCCTGTGGTTCAAGTGCTGTGTTTTCTTTTCCACTTCATGGTAGTTAAGCTTTGGTCACTTTTAGCTGTGTTCTGAGTTCTGTCCTCAGAGCTGGATGACATAAAATCTCTGCAGAGTTTCCCAAAGCTTATGGGGAATTGTGGTAAAGGTGTGTGCAAGGTACTTGGCAATAAAACCAGTGTGGAGTTAGGTTCATTGTCATGGGTTGAATACAAGAGTGTGTCCAGGTTGTTGCTACCTGCTAATATTTACCAAAAATACAGGTACTCTGCTATAAATTTCTTTCAGACCTTAATTTGGGGTGGTTTTCTTCACTGCTTCTGAACTTGCTTTTTGAAAACTATTTCACTGTGGTTGGAGGTCGTTGACTAGTTTATAACCAGAAGCACTCATTAGGAACAGCCTTGAAAGTGAAATAAAAGATGGTGAAATATGGCCTCTCATATAAAACATGTGCTAAAAGGTGTAATTGAAGCTTAGACTCTTCTCTCCAGGCAAAGTGAGCCTCATGTTCTTTTATAACCCATGATTTTTAGTTTTGGCAAATGAATGGTGTGCTTAGTGTGATGAGTTCCTTAATATTGCAGCCAAATGTCCATTTGTAAGGATTCTTCTCTGATGGAGGTTTTTGTTTTGTTTTGTTACCTAATCTCATAGTTTGGCCATGGGTTTTTTTTGTGCATGTTGACTGTAGCTGTTTCTACATTAATGAAGCCTGCTTTGCATTCTATACCATCATCACTACTGTGATTTGCCAGTCAGGGTTGATCAAACCTAGACTCTTTCATGTCTTGAATATTTTATGAAAATCAAACTGTCTTTCAATTCTGAATCATAAGAATAAAATCATTATTTTATTTTTTTTCTTTCTAGCTGTTTGAAATTATATATTGTATGGTGGAATGTTTGACTTCATTAGTTGCCTTTCTGAAGAGAGCATGATACTGCTGGGCTAAAGCCCTGGAGTTTATGCTGTGGTAGTTCAAGAGTATGTGTCTCTTCTTGACTTCATCCTCCACTCCTGGGTGTCAGAATACACTGACCAGTGTCTTAGGGTATTTTCTAACAGTGTGAGCTCAATTATCAGTTTCAAGAGACTTTCCCCAAAGCTCACCAGTTTGGTTGCTTGAGCAGCTGTGCAGGACTAGATAGCAGCTGACAGCTGAATTTTAGACTGAGGAACAATTAATTTTCTTCTCAACTGTATACAAGAACAGTGGGATGCTTTGTCAGCTGGGTCATTCCTATCTTTGGGTTGTGTTTGGCTGTGACTTGTCGAGCCTTCTGTTCAAGGGAGCTCAAGCAGTAACTTAGTGCTGTAGGGATATCAGTTTCCATCAAGATAATGACAGTTTCTGAGAAGTTCATGTTGGCATTATCAAGGAGCTGAAGGTTGAACAGTGTCTCTTGCTGCCTCTCATGTCTGGACAGATAAGGCTTGGGCTGGAAGATGGTGATGGATGGAACCCAGCAAGAACCACTCTGGGTGGAGGAAAAAGAAGATCTGAAGGGTTAGGAGAGTCTGGCTCTTTTGCAGGTGCCCTTATGTTCACCAATGCCAGCCTGTGCAGAAACACCAGTTATCACAGAATCAGACTGTCAGGGGTTGGAAGGGACCTAGAAGATCATCTAGTCCAACCCCCTTCCAGAGCAGGATCACCTAGACTGTCCCAGTGCAGCCTGTCTTCACCCAGTCCTGTGGCAAGGCTGAAAACTTCCCAGTCCCTTGTAGTTTAACTGACATTTCAATGTCTTGCAGATACTAAACTTACCCATCCTCTGTATGTGAGCTGCTGGGGCTCTACTTGGGGTAATATTTGATGTCTGAGATGATATTAACTCTAGAACTTAACACTTACAGTGCCTCTGGCTAAAAGAATAATTGTGGGAAAGGGTGAGCAGTGCTGCCAAGTGTGTAACTTGGAACACATTTCAAGTGGTTATGCACTTGGCTGCTGGTGTTGCTTGTTATCTTGTCTGTTTTATCTAAGAAAGTGTCTGTGAAACTTTCTGAAGTCTGAGTTTTGCCAGGCCTTGCTGAGAAAGGTAGTTTAAATACAGACTCATGCTTTCTTGGTAGCTAGCTACTCATAGTAAATGTATAAAATGAAGGTAGATGGGAATACCTGATGCTCCAGCAAACAGAAAGCCCCTTGCTTAACACAACAGCTTTACCATTAAGTGTATCCAGTGTGTCCAGAGCTGCTGCTGAGTGGAGAGAAGTGAAATAACTGCCTTTTAAAATATTTGTCAGCTGTGCTGACTGGCACAGCACTGCTAGTTTGTGTGGGAGTGCATCCCAAGGAGTTGTAGCATCCCAAGGAATTGTAGGCCTACCAGGGGATGGCTGCTTGGCAATGAGACAGACCCATTTTCATCTTGGGAGGAAGGCATGTCTGCACTTGAAGTATCTACTGTTTCTTTGAGACTTATTTATCTTGCCTATAAGGCTTGAAGATAATTAACATGAAGTGTTTTACATTTAAAACAGGGCTTGTCAGCCATGTGGAGCCAAGTTAAGAGCACAATGAGGATGGAGGACTGATTCCCAGTGTAACACAGTGAATGCACCCTCATCACATTCAAACAACACCATGTAATAAGACTTTAGTTGGTTCCAAGATTAGTTAGGCTCCAGTTCAGTCCCACAACCAGTTAGACACTCAGACACCAGGCTGGTACCCAAAGCTGGTTTTGCTATGCAGGTTCTCACACGTTGTTGCTTGGCAAGAACAGCTCTGCCAGGACAACACTTGTGTGCTGTGCACTGAGTTGTTTGTGATTGAGCTGGGGTAGAGCATGAGAAAATTTTGTTGCACCTGATTTATGTTGTGTGCTGCAGAAAAGTGGATGCTTGTATACATCTGAGAAATGCAGAGCCAAACTTCTGAGGCAGTAGAAATAAACCATCTCTTGCTGACAAAACCAAAAGCAAGCAGGAGCTTGTGCCTGTGCAACAAAGGTCACTTGTCATGCTGTGCTGAAGTGTTACTGACTGACTGCTGCTTCTGAAGGGCTCTGCTGCCAGTTTGGCCAGTTGCTCCCATGTTTGTAAATACTTATGTGGCTGCCATGCCATGATGGACTGTGCAGTGCAGCCCTTCCTATGGAATGAGGAGCAGAATGCTGGCTTTCATCTTCTCAGAGTTGTTTGTTTAACAGAACTGAACTGAAGCAGTTGAATTGGATGCAGATGGAAGGGTAGCACTTTTTCTTTAAACCTTTTCCTTCTGCTAGAGCAGTTTCTGACTGATGGACATTTTATACCAAAGCATAATTACTTATTTTAATGTTTAGGGGTAAAACAAACCAAGGGACTTTGTGGCTGGATGTATCCCACAATCCCTGCATTTATTTTTCACTTTCTGTGGCTGGATTGATGTCCAGCTTCTGCTAAATCCTCCTTGGAAACAATCAAATCCCTAATGTATGTCTTCGGAGAGACATTTTTCTAGTAGCTCTCTGTTCTGGAGACAGCAGCTGCTTTGATTAATTGGATCTAGTGCCTTTACTCCTTGGAACCAAAGGTAGGAGCCTTAATCTTTAACTGGAGAAGTTGTGTCCTGCTCTTATCCCAGCCTGACTGCTGCTTGTGTCTTGGCAGGGCAGTTGGTCCTGATCACCATCACTTCTCTTCATGCAAGTGGGCTTTGCACTAAACCTGTGATCGCTTCCCTTTCCCATTGCCATAATCTCCCCTCTCCTTTTATTTTATCCATCTCCCTTTATTTGTCAGATCTCCTCTGATTCTTTGTTCTTTTCACCCCAGTTTTACTCTTCTATAATGTGAGATCTGTGGAGCAAGATTTTTTTCTTCTTCTAGCACATGGAGAAACTCTCTGTGTCTGGACAAGGATTATAGCAGTTTTGTCTTAAAGTTTTTTTGCAGACTACATGGACAAGCCCTGAGATGCCTCTGTTACCTGCTCCTCAAAGCTATACATTAAACAAAACATGCATCTGATCAGTTTAACCTGTAATTAAACATTTTCCTTAAGCAACTGACATCTTGATAACTAATAATTACCCTGTATAGCACCTTTAAAGCCTATTATGCATGTTTATGTAAGAACACTATTACCATAATAATAAGATATCATTACCACAAATGTGCATACTGAATGAGCATGTCTTGAAGTAATCATGTGATTCCATTAATCATACTTGAAAAATTAAAGTATTTGCTGTCTAATCTCTAAAACACTACTCAGAAAGATTTTGGAAACAGCAGGACCTGTTTACTGCAAGACTCTTACACACAATATCTCATTTCTGGTGTCTCATTTTTCTTGCCTGAATTTCAGCTAGGGGAATCATTAGCTTCTTGGAGACCCAAAGGCTCCTGTTGAAGCATTTCCAAGCTCTGCTGTTTTTGCTGTTTGCCTTGTTTTTGTTTTGTTTTGGTTTTTTTTATCCAGGGAGTGCTGCCACCTTCTCTTAAGGCTGGTGTGAAATGTACTCCTGAAACTGTTCTCCTTCAGATTAAATAATTGCCTTAAGCAAGATGGACTGACAGCTAATTGTGATGCTCTTAGTCCCTTGTGCAGAGGGAGGGGGGAGAAAAAAGCTGTTCACATGCTCGTTTTTTTAATACAAGATTAGAAAGTTGATGAGTGGAGTTTTCTGCTTTTATATATACATTTGTCAAGAGGGGCACTTTATAGGAGTGATCTCAGGAACTGAGAGTATCTAGCAGGAAAAACATGCAGGAAAAATTAGAACAGAAATGGAGGGGAAAAAATAGATACAGGATTGGGAAGCAAAGTGACAGAAGAGACAGGAGAACAAATAGAACTCTCAAAATGGATTGTTATCAATAATGGCAGCAATAGAACAGGTAGTGAGACTGATGGAGCTGAAGATGTATCACCAGATGAGATTGTTGTGCCTATAGTTAGTTGCTTGTGGCTGTGAATGAAATTAAGAACAGCTACCAATAAAATGGGACCATTGGAGTGTTT
The DNA here is from genome assembly GCA_025447755.1 of Corythornis vintsioides. NCBI lineage: Eukaryota > Metazoa > Chordata > Aves > Coraciiformes > Alcedinidae > Corythornis > Corythornis vintsioides. The sequence continues at coordinate 31,396 of JAOEGS010009785.1, read as the reverse complement.
TCTGTCACAGGGCACACTCAGCCTTTGGAGCTCAGTGTATTCCTGTGGACAGAAAGCAAAAGACAGGGAAAAGGATTGTACCTTCTTCCCAACAGCTCTCTCAGGGGAAGGGGGCACAGGCAAACACACATGTGTAATTAAAAAGAAGAGACTGTTTCAAAATCAGGATGCTTTCTGCAAGGGATATAAACTTCTGTGACTCAGGGTATAAACCAGCTTCTCAGCAGTGTGTTCAGGAGGCAGATTTCCCTGCAAGCCAGTTCTGTCACCACCTCTCTGCAAGGCTTCATGAACCTTGCTGGGTATCCCTCTGATGCTGCTTTTCTTACCTATGGAGCAGGGAGAAAGCTTGCTTTGTTCCCAGTTATGTTAGCAACTTTTCCAGTCCTCCATAACTTCTCCAGAAATATCCCAATTCTTGACAGAATGGAAATATATCACCAAAAAGAAAAAAATAGAGTGTTAAGTGAGCAGCTTTTACAAATATGATACCTCTGTTGCTATTTGGAGGCTGCTAGGATAACAAAAAGAAGTTGTGATTTAATTCTTAGCTTTAGATTTAAAAATCCTAGAAGTAGAAATAGTTTTCTGTTGCTTCAGTTACTTCTAGAGAACACATTTCTTCTTTTCTCATCTGTGGGTTGAACTAAGGAAGTTTTATTCCAAGTTGAGCTTTGAAACATTTCCCTCTCTCTATAAAACACGTAAGAAGCTGCCTCAAATTTCCCTTCCCCCACTTTTAAATACAATTCCTTTAGGAGGGGGAAAAAAAAATAAAAATGGAAGCGTGTATGTTATACTGAGTAATTATGCCCCCTGGGATATGGAATATAAAGATCTTTAAAATCATTCAAGTGAGAGAACAAGCACTTTAACTTTTGCCTCGCAGGAGTCATGTATTACATTATCAGCTGCTTGCTCCAGTGTCAGTGTGTCATGCCTTGCAGGTTAGCAGGTTTGGCAGAGGAAATGAAAGCCAGTCAGTTACTGCAGGATTTATAGGAGACCTGCTGTTGCAGGATGTGGTGAAAAGTTGATTGATAGTCTGAGGCAAAACACTACAACAAGAAACAGGATGTATGTTGGTTGGTTTATACCCCTCTGCCCCCCATCCCTCTGTTGCTTTTTGTTCTCTTTCTTTCTAAATCCACAGTGTGCTTTTTCTGGTTAAGCTTGTGCTGACTTCCCAATGGGAATGGATGTGGCCATACTGGAAATTTGAAGCTGACACAGTGGTTTATGAGAGGGGTTCATCTAAATGGTCTTGGTGTTTCTGTTGAATTTTGCTGTAGCTGAGATACCAGTGCAAGGTAAAGCACAGAGTAGACAGCTCCTGCTATACGAGCTAGCTGGGAAGGGAGGAGGTCCCATCACTGGGATGGACCTGATCAGCTTGTGTTCTAATGGTTCATCTGCATTTTACAGACATACCTGGAAGGCTAATAAAACAAAATGGCTTTGCTGCATGTAAACCTAGTACAGCAAGCTACAGACTGCAGAGCTCACTGCTAAAGACAGCAATCCTGGAGAGGTTTGTTGGGAAATCCTCTTTTCCCTTTACTGTGTGCTGCTGAAATATCAAAGAGGCTTTCTGAAAGTGGGATATTGTCTTGGGATAAGTTACCTAAAATAATAGTAATTATGAATACTTCTGATTTATTTATTTCCCTCTCCTGCAGCATCTCCTTTTACAATCATAGTTAAGTTGTTTGCAAACCAAGCAACGTTTAAAATCTGCATGCTCATTATCAAATGGGACAGTGCTGTTTGTAACGTTAAATAATATATCTTGTTCTTTCTTAAAGGTCAAAAAAGTTGGCTGCACTCTCTGAGTCCTTGCAGAAAACCCCACTCACCAAGTCCCAGATAGGACTGGAAGTGGAGGAGCTGGAAGCAGCAGCAGTGCTGGTGCAAGAGGAAGAGAGCAGGTTAAGAGCTGCTGGCACAGTTTCCAAGCAACAGCTGCCTCCTTCTGAGTGGGAGACAAGTGACTCTGAAGAATCAAGCAGTACTTCATCATCAGAGACAGAAGGCTCTGATTCAGATGAGCAAGAGTCCTCAAGCAGTGAAGATGGGAAAATAAATTCTTCACCAGGCACGTTTGAAGAGGAGAGGACAGCTCCACTTAGGGACTGTCAGGGATTAAGGCAGGGCACAAACGCTCCAGCATTTGAGGTTACTGATGAAAAATCAAGGGCTTCTCTGCCATCTACTTCTGTTCCTGGAAAACTGATAGAGGAATTAGGAAAGCAAATGCAGACTGCAATTAGGCTTTCAGAACAGCCTGAAGGTTTGGCCACTGCAAGCTGCAATTCAGAGGAACAAGAAGAAAACGGGGTATCCGAACCTGATGGAGTTTCTAAGGATACTGCTGGGAAGGGAAATTTCTTGGAGGTGCCTTCAAAGACAAACCCCTGGCTTTTTCTCTGCAGCACAAATGAAGATGAAGGCTAAAGGATCACCGTGGAACAGTGGGATCCACTGGCAGCACAGCTTCACTGCTGAGATGAGGTGTTCCCAAGGCTATCCCCAGCTGCAGAGGGGAGTTGCTGTTGTTGTTGTTTGTTGACAGTTGGGAGGATGGGCTGCTTGGAAAGGAGTTGATATGACTGCACAATAGATACCCTCATACTTTTATTTTTCTTCTGAATGAGCAGGCTCAGATTTGATCTCTACAGGCAGGAATATGTCATTTCAGCAGACTGCTAGAAATGGTTTTCATTAAGCTTAGTAGTAGAGTGAAGTCCTGATCAAATACAGCTGAAATGAGTTGTACCATCATTTTAGTTACCTTTAGATGTTGAGTTTTACTTGAAAAATATCCTCATTCTATTTGTATAAACTTGTTTATGACACTTGACTGCATTCTAATAGTAAAATGCTTTATAGTTTTAACCACTTCAAAAATAATGCTTATAACTTTACAAGTCTAAATAGTGCTATTTTAAAATATATGAATAGTTTTCTATTTTTGTACAAAATAAAAGGAAAATATCAGTGCAAGACAAAAAAGGTTATAGCTTATATTTCTATAAGATAAAAGGTTATAGCTAATAATTCTACAAGATAGAAGGTTATAGGTTATATTTCTACAAGATAGAAGGGTCACAGCTTAAATTTCTGCAGTTCATAGTAAGTTATTTCAACAGTTTTGTCATGTATTTATTTTTCTGTGCTGTTTTGGAAAAGTTTCCATGTGTGGGCATTACCATTGTTCTGTGAAGAGCAGAAATCCTAATTATTTCTTATTTCTTTCTACACATGCTCTTCATATTGCCACAGTAATGTTAACCAAAATGAAGAAACATGGTCAGTAACTGTAAAAACATGGTCAGTAACTGAAGCAAACCTTGCTGTGGAGACCTGGCTTTGCTATTAGTCTGTCACAGAGCTTGGGCCAACTCATTTGTTCCTCTGTGTCTTTATAATGGTAAAACAATACAATCAGTCCATATGTGTTGTGCTGATTTCTGTTAACTGTAGATATGCTCTTGGAATCAGGTGGCTACTGCTGCTCTTCAGTCTCAGCCAAAGGATTTGTGAGGGAAGCAGGATGGGACATGGACCATCAGGTTTGGTTCAGCAGTCTGGCATATCAGGAGAACTTGATTCATGCCTCTGGAGAAGCAACTTTTCAACCTTCTTACTATTAAAGTGTGTCAAAATCATAAGCTTAAGGACTTACTCTTCACCAATGCTACACCCTGCTGGAAATCAGCAGGGAGCTCTGTTCCTGTGCTGGCTTCTGCTCAGTGAGAGCTGCAACCCTGATCTGCCAATATTTTTTATGTTCTTAAATACCTACTGGTCGCTTAATCATTCTCTGTGTTCTGTTCCCCAGGGGAGGAACCTTTCCCATCTTGCATGTCAGTGAGCACTTTCTCTTCTAAATGCTAGCAATAAAAGCTACACCAGAGCTGCAATTATGCAGCATATGTCTCAGAGAGGGGGGGGGAAAGGCTCTTTTAAAAAGAAAATAACCCTCATCCTTCTCTCCCCAAACTACAGGTGTGAAATCAAGCTGCCTTCAGCTGAACGTGGGCTGGACCCCAACCAGACCCAAGCAAAGGCAAGGTCTGCTACAGCCCCACATCTTCACAGAGATGCTTGTGAGCTGGCAACTCCAGAAAGCTCCTCCCCTTGGGTGGGTGAGTGGCAGCAACCTGGACTCATGCCCAAGGCCCCGGGGAAGCCAGTTCTGCATCCTCTGCCCGCAGTGCAGCTCCTGCCAGGGATGGCAGGAGAGGGATCCACAGGCCCAGTGGGTGTAGATGTGCCAGCCCTGCTGGCTGGAGCTGCCCCAGTGTAACAGAGCTCCTGTGAATCTAATGCTCTTGAGCCTTGGCTTTGTGGCTCTGCAGGTCTGAGGGGACAACTTGTGTGTGTGTCTGTAGGGAAGGAGTCCTTTGCATCCAGCAGTTGGCTCTGAGAGGATGGAGATCCACTTAGCATTGGAGACACTTGTTCATGCTGTGCTGTAAGAGTAAGATGTTAAAAGCAACAAGTGAAATAGAAACAGCAGATAAAACTCTTTTTTTTTTTCTCTTAATTTTTTTTTCATCAAGGACTGTGCCACAGGGTATTGCCACCTTTTAGTTTCTTTACCTGCAGAAAAATATAACTGGCTGCATTAAGTACATTGAGTAATTGATCTCTTTTTTTCTTTTTCCCCCAGCTTTTTTTTTTTCTTAATTCCAGCCACCTTTCAGAAAAGTTTGTTCTATATCAAAAGCAGAAAGCATCGATTAGACTTGATTTACTACAGTAAATGATAAATATGGCCAAGAAATTGATTCACAGCACTGGAGTGAAGGGACCAGGCTGTTGATACAGCTGAATATTGTCAAAGCCTGAGCTCACTGTCTCAAGGCTGCAGAAAACAAACAGGGAAACACATGTCAAATAGATAAATAGCTCTGCTGTTTGGAGCTCTCCATGGAGGCCATTTGTCTCGGAGATAAGGAAGACTGCACTCCAGAGCTGGGGGAAGATAAGCTGGGAGAACAAAATGAATATGAAATTGCTGCTTGGGCGTTCACCCAGCAGAGCAAATACAGCCCCCTTGGGGCAGGGGGCTCTGTGGAGAGCAGAGAGCAGTGCCCAGGGAGAGGTCTGATGTGAACTTGCAGGCTCCTCTCAAACAGTTCAGCAGTGATTGGTATTTACACCTTTTATAGCACATTTCTAACACCAATACCATTTTTTTGTCTTAAAGTCACTACTTTTGAAGCATTTTCTGAGCCTGATGTGGATCTGTTTCCTTTTTAGTGGTAAGTGGGCAGCAGCCTGTGGTTATGTGGGAATGTTTGAGGTGTGATTTTTGCACGGACACAACTAATTTGGGGTTGTAGTATTGTGAGACCCATAAATGAGACGTTTAATATTAGGTTTTGGAGAAGTGACAGCACCATTTTCACAGTACTGCTCTTGTGGACCTGGCTTAGGTTGCATCTGGAGTGTGTTTGATAAGTGTGGTTTGCTGTTCATTAAATGTTTTCTCATATTCAGGAGCTGCTGCAATATCACTGAGCACAGTTGATGGTGTTTTGGAAGGTGCTTGAGGACAAGGAGAGCTGTATCCCTTAGGTGATGACAGATGTTGGAAGAGCTCCAGGTAGGAGAACAGCTCTGACTCAACAGCTGGTCATTTCTGAGGGAGAAGCTTCCTTTAGCTGGGTACTGTTGGTTAGTCACTGGAAAAGAGCAGAAAGTGTCAGGTTTTTGCACTGGCAAAGTGAACCAGGTGGTAACCTTACTAACCAGCAACCCCAGGAGCTCAGTGGCCAGTCCCTCTCTTGGCTGTTGGTGTTCCCTGTGAGTTTGTTTTCCCTTGTTTCACAGAGGTAATGGGCCTGACTCAAGAAGGAATCCAGTAAAAGGGAATAAAGCTCAGGTCTGATAGCAGAGACTTATTTCTGTGCTACTGACTTGTGCCAACCAAGATCCAGAGACTAAAATGTCTACATTCTGATGTGTTCTTAAATACATTTCTGTGTATCAGTATTGAGTGTCTGACTTGAGGTGTCAGTGCCTTGGGAGCTGTGGTTCTCACCCCTGCTAGCTGGAGTCACTGCTTCTCTAAACCCCTGGTCAAAACCCCAGAAACCTGGCCAAAATTAGATGCCAGAGACCTCTTAAATGGACAAACATAAACCAGCCCAAACCAAACACAAGGTTGTCTGAAGCTTGGCTCTGTTCCACTGTGTCTCAGTACCTCTGTAAAAGGGGGATCTGTGAGGCCTCATCACCACTTGAACTATGCTTTGCGGTTGTCCTCTGGAAAGGTCCTGTTCTCTTGTGACCCCTGGCCTTGATTTGAGTCAGTAAACCAGGGTGAAACTCACTGTGCCTGTGCAAGACCAGTTTCTAGTACTGGAAACAGATTCCTAGTGTTTCCTCTGGCAGGAAAATCACCCCTGAAGAGCCCAGGAATTTAACAGGCTCTCTCATTCCCATCACTGTTTGGCTTCTCCATGCAAGACCCTACTTTCAGCACAACTCCCTTCCCATGTGCTGAGCTGCTCTTGGAGGTCCCACTCCCACCATCACCTCATCTGCTCCCAGGAAGGGAGGGGTGAGGAGAGAAGCTGCTGGGCTTTCCACCGAGGGTGGGGAGGACTGCTGCTTGCCACAGGGGTTTTGCAACCTTTGGTTGTCTTCTTGGGCTGGAGTCAGTGGCAGGGTGAATGGCAGTAGGCATTGTTCTCTCTAATTAGGAATGTGTGAGGTTTGGGAGTATAGCTTCTAGGTGCTAATGAGATGTTCAAGACATAAATCAACTGCATATGGAGATGAGAACAAACTCCCCTCCTCTGCACTCCAAACAGTCCAGGGAGTGACCTGGTCACAGCACCCTACCTGCCAGCGCTGTAATTACTTTTCCTCTCCTGTCCTCAATTTTTGGCAATGATGCAGAAATTTCCCGTTTCCCCGCGCTATCTCCATCGGGATTCGTGTCTTGCCGTGACTTAACTCCTCCTTCTCCTCCTCCTCCTCATCCTCCTTCTCCTCTAATATGCTGCATTGTCCATTGATTTGCCTAATTATGTGTATTACAACCGCACAAGGCGCCGGGTAGCAGCAGGGGGCTGTGCTGTGGAGAGGAGGAGGGTGATTGCTCCATCTGTTCCTCTGAGCTGCCGGGAGAAGCATCGGGGAGTGAAGTGGGAAATGGAAGGGAAGGAATTACCATTTAGTGCAGGTGCCTCTGGAAGGGGAATCCCACTGCCAGGTGCTGGCAGGCGGCTCTCCCGAGCTCCTCTGCTGCTTAATTACCCTATAGTGAGATTTCCCATCTCAAATTAGAGCAGGCAATTGCAACTGAAGGCTTGAAACAAAACGGGGAGCGTGGGGCTGCTTAATCTATTTCACTGCTGAGACCTGTGCCCCATTCGGCCGAATTTAAAGGCACTTACCTGGAATTGGATGATTAATTTGGAAATCTGAATGTAGAAGTGTAAAAAGCAGACAAGGTCAAAGCGGCTGAGCCTGCGAGTCTGGGTTTCATGATGATATTCTAAAGAGCAAGCTTTGATTTGTGGATTTAGGAAGAGGTTGCTTAGGACTCTCATAGCCAGAGCATGACACTTGTTTCTTTTCAGCATTTGCTGTCCTGGACAAGCAGCTCTAAGGCCTCGACAGCTGCTTCTCCCTTTCACACTCTCAGGATGGCTGATGGATCAACAGTGGCAACGGGGTAACGTGTTGCTCGCTCTCCTGCTGGTTTCTGCTGGGCTGCTGACAACTGGAAGCGGGTAACTCGTCAGATCCATTTGCCTGTTAGTCCAACTGGAAAATATCCCAGGAATAAAGACTGGCCAGAACGTGTTGTGTGCCATCAGAACAAGCAATACCCATGACTTTGCTGTACCTCCAGTACAGGAGTAACTGTAACTCTTCTACTCAGAAGTTTCTGGTCCTGTCATTAATTTAGGGATTAAATTGTCTGAAATGATCACATAACCAGGAGTGCAATAGAAAGATGAGATTTTTGGTCTGACTTTCCAATGGCTTTCCCACTCTGCTTTCTACCTGTCCTGAGGGACCAGTCTGTGCCTGGCTCCTGCAGCTGGGGTAAAGGAGTGAGCTGAATGTGCCTCGAGACCTTGTGTAGGTTACAACACTTACAGTGCTTTTCTTCCTAATTGCAGTACCTGTGCCCTGCTCAGACCTGCAAAGCAGCAGTGGTGAGGGCGTGGGAGCAGAAGCATCAGTGCCCTGGGAGCTCACCGTGGCACTGTGTGGGAAGGATCACAGCTTCATCTGCAGAGTATCAGGGTTGTCAGGATCATCTCCAAGAGCTGTGAAACTGACCTGAGATGCCTGGCAGTGCTCAGCTCACTCATCCATGCTCTGAAGTATTAGGCAAGGATTTGATGGGAGGCACCAGCAGAAAGCTCCCCTTTGTCTTTGGATGTCTGGTGGCAAATTTCACCATTCACGGTCCTGGAGGCTATCTGAGAGTGAGTGGAATTGTACTGTCTAAAACTCGGGAGAAATCTTTATTCCAAGACACTGATGCAAACGTGATTATGCTCTCAAACCCGTAGGGATTTGAGCTATAAATAATTGCAGTGATTTGTCTTTCCTGAGCCTATTTTAGAGCGCTGAAACCATAAGCTTGTGGAGCTCTTAATGACCCTAATGAAAAGTCCTAAATCACGCTTTCCAGGCAGCAAAGGCAGCCTGTGTGTGTGTGTGTGTGTGTGTGTGTGTGTGTGTGTGTATGTGTGTGTGTGGTAATCAATTTGCTTTTCAAAGCGGCTACAAACAAAAGTCGGAGGGGTATTCCCCCTGCGAGGTGATTTCCCTGGGTGCTGCTCAGCTCGCAGCCTCGCTGCTAACCGCTCCTTGCGCTAATGGTATCCTCTCACCAGAGGAAACATCCCACTTCAGATCTGAAGTGGTTGGCAGAAGCTGTAATTGAGGTGTGAAGTGACTTTCCACACAAGAACCTGCCTTCCAGCGTCCTCGCTTGTCTTGCCACGGAAGGCTGTTAGCAGAGAGTCTGTGGCAATTAGCTGTTTATAAAAGGGCTTGGAAACCTCGTTCTGTTCCTGCTATTCTGTTTGGATTGCTGATCCTTCAATTTGCACCTTAAATCCCTTAAAATCAAACAAACGTGGAAATGTTATTGCACTGATTGTAGCAATAAGTGCAAGAGAACAAAATATTTATAATGTAAATAAATATCTTTGGTCCTGACTTTATAAGAAAAAAACCCAACACCAGCAATTAGTTAAAAAAAAATAATTGGTAATTACTAGAACTGGAATTCTGAGGCTTAGAAATACATTTGAAGGCCATTTTTTGCTTAATGATTCATCAGCTTTATTAGTTTAGAATAGATATATGTGGGAAAAAGTAAAACTAAAGAAAATAATGATGGGTTGGTAGGGAAGTATGATTCAAATTAATCTGACGAAACGGACCAGTCCTTTAAATGAAGCAGTTGGATTTTGGCAAGTTATGGGAAGATATTTTCATTGCAAATGTGATGCAAACCCTGACACGCATGTTCCCTGGGAATGCTGGAGGTGGTGTTCTGGGAGCACCAAGCTCCAAACCATTGCCCACTGCCTCAATTCAGGGATTGGCATTTGCCTTCCCTGGGGCCTCTGACCTAACCAGGCCCTGCAAAAAGGTCTAGAATTGCAGTATCAGGTTTTCTTGGCTGCTAAAGTTGTTGTAATATGGCCTCAAGTTCTCTGAAACTGCCCAGATATTTCCACTGGATCCAACCCCAGGCACAGAAGACTAAAAAAAAAGGGTTGAGGAGGTGGATGTGGGATGAGGGACAGATAATTTCAGCTCATTACTCTGCTGCTGTTTTCTTGAGTGACCATGAGCACCTCCCTGAGACTTCCAGCCCCTCTCTTCCTTTATGATGGAAACAGTAGCTGTGCCTTGCCAGGAATGCTGCTGCCCAGCAAAAAGCATGAAAGGGCTGAAATCTCTGCTCGTAGTCCATTTTCATCTTAAACTTCCATTTTACTTACAAATTCCTTAAATTACAGGTTAATCGACGATACAGAGCAACTGGACCATAACATTGGAGAAAAACTGTGACAGCTCCAAACTCGAGCTGTCAAACCCCATGGCAATATAAATACTGGATGGATGTTTTATAGATGAGGGAAAACAAGCTGACTGGCTGACAGTGAGGGAGGAAAAGGCAAGTACCTGTAGCCATTCCACCCTGGAAATGTGGTTTGAGTGCTAAACTGACCGTTGCATCACACGAGCAATTACAAACTGTGTGGTGAGCACGTGGGAGCTCCAGGGAGACTTCCAGCTGGTGTAATGCACGTGTGAGGTAAGGCAGAAGATGTTATACAAAACTCCCCTGGAGACCCTGAGCTGTGCACGCTGGAGGCCTGGCTGGATTTGATCCATGAATGTGCTGGTGTGATGGTGTAACTGCTCTGGAGATGGGGTTCTTTGCTTGGGAGAGCACCCCAGCCACTGGGCTGAGTGAGCAGTCACAGTAGTAGTGGGTTTGCTGCCTGGTGTGGAGCACTGAGCCTGGATTTAATCCATCTGAAGGATGCAACTAAAGGGTGTTAAAGCAGAGTGTTGTAGAATCACAGAACGGTTTGGATCAGAAGTGAAATTTTAAGGTCATCTAGTCCAACCCCCCTGCAGTGAGCAGGGATATCTGCAACCAGAGCAGGTTGCTCAGAGACCTGTCCATCCTGAGCTGGAATGGCTTCAGGGATGGGGCAGCGACCACCTCTCTGGGCAACCTGGGACAGGGTCTCACCAACCTCAGCATCAAAAATGTCTTCCTTCTCTCTAGTCTAAATCTCCTTTCTTTTAGTTTAAAACCATCACCCTTTGTCCTCTTGCAACAGTCCTTTAACCTGCTGGCCATTCTTCTGATCCACATGGGGTCTGGGTGGAGTATCTGGAGGCTGGCTGTGTGTTCAGCCACAGGACATGCTCTAGTCCCATGAGCTGTGCTCAGGTTTTCCACAGCATGGCCAGAGCTGCAGATCTTTGAGATTTGATGAGACTTTCTGGCAGTGCCATGTGCTGGAGGAAGACCCACTTGCAAGGACACGGGCAATGTGCTCAGGTGAGGGACAGGCAAGTCCTTTGCTTTTCAAACTCTGGAATTGAAAATCCCATCAGCTCCAAGAGATGCCAAGGTGCCAGCCTGTATTTTCACTCCACCCTAGTCCAAACCCAGCCCCTGGCAGTCATTTACTGGCTGAGATTAGTCGGTGGGTGTCTTTAATCTCAGATGCTGACTCGGAGCAGCGCTTTCGGTCTGTGCGAACCCGCCCCTGTTCGCTGCGAGTTCCGAGCCTCTTTTCTCTGTTACTTTTTTCCCTATCGCCACAACAATTAATTAAGAATGGTTCTGCTGAACCCTGTTGATTCATTTGGCACTTGGAAGCTTAATGAGGTGTAAACCTGCAGACTGCGGCAACCCGTATAGCTGACATGGTAATTTATATCAATTGGCGTGATTAGTCCAGGTCCTCAATCACCCCATTGTTTCTCCCCACAATCTGTCATAGCCCTAACAGGGGGACTTGATTGCTGGATTTCTGTTCCATCGGCCGTAATGTTCTCGAGGTGCTGCTAACAAGGCAAGTACAACCCATCTGATGCTTTGAGAATAGCAATGTACAAATCGCTTTTGTAATAACATGGAGTTTTCACTCCAGAGATGACTGAGATCCAGCCCTCGGACCTGCCCCGTCTCATTCCTCTTTGCAGCTAGAGCAGCTGCAGCTCTGCTGTGGGAATACCTGCTGGAGGTTGAGCTGCCCGCTTAGCTAGGTGGGGTTGAGTTGGGAGGATTTTCTTTTGAGACAGAGAAAGCACCTGGCTGAGGGTCCTCGTTGCTTCAGACTGTTAGGAACCTGTAGGGATGGGCTCTGAAAATCACTCTGTGGGTGGCTGGCTGTGTGCACTCTGCCTTGACCATGCTAATCACCAGCAACGATTTGTTCTGCAAATTCAGTCCAGGCACGCTGGAGGCACCCTAGAATTCTCCTTTCTGTCACCTGTAGTAGGGAGGTTGAGTAGAGCAGAGCAAGGGTTGTGTGACCTCTGAGCAACCACATGCCCCTCAGTTATACCCTTAGCGATGCTGCTGCATCCTGTTAACTACACGATGCCGACAAAAAAATGCAACTATGCAGAGTTTTGGAAACAATTTTGCTGGTGAGGTAGGACAAAAAATGGGAAGAAATGCTCTTTTTTTGGCAGCTCAGCAAAGCCAACAACAATGAAAACCTAAAGCAGCAGCCACATCTCTTCTGTGTCACACTGACCACATAAGGGGTGAGCGCTCAGATGGGCAGTGAGTGCTCTGCCTGTTGCTGGATCCTCTCCAGGTATCCCTGAATGCCTGTGCCTTGGGGGACACTCTTTGGACCCCCAGCACGACCATGGCCTCATCCTGGCTCGGGCAAGGGCTGGGATGAGCAGAGCCTGTCGGTGAAAGCTGCTGCCACAGACAGGGCCGGAGCACAGCAGGGAATGACTGGGCAGCACTGGCACTGTGGCAGTAAATCAGTCCCAGGAGTGGTTTCCATCAGCCTGAGGTGGTGCAGTTTGGATGGAGATGGTGCCACTGATGTATTAATTTATTTATTTGCTGTGGAAAACCAAACCAACCAGCCCCCCTCCCTTCCTAGCTGGAACCAGAAACGTGAGAAACTGAGCCATGCTGAATCCCAGCGTTCTCTAGAAAATGGGTCTCTAACCAGGTTAAATGGATGTGTGAATAGATGCAAAAAGCAGCACAATTAAGGTAAAGACCTTTTTTAATGTTTGTAGAACTGGCAGGAAGCTTTAAAGGTGATTCTTGGGGAAATGCAAATCTGCCATAAATCCTGCATGTTCAATGTTAATGCTTTTAAACTGCACAATGAGGGGTGGGCAGATCTGTTTCTGTAGCAGGACCCTTCTGCACCACTGCAGTTGTGTAAAGTAATTTTAACACCCTTTCTCTTTTCAGCCCAAAGAGTCCTTAGAGTAAATGAGTTTTTGACCTATAACCACTGAGAGTAGTGTTCACTTTGCGGCCTATGTGTAGAGAAATATAATTTATTTTAATGATATTTAAACTAATGAGCTTGGCTAATAAGTATTTTTGAAGCCCTTTATAGGAGTTCAGTCGTGGGACAACACGCCACTGGGCACAAATGCTCATTTACTCTGTGAAATGTCAGAGGACGGCCCATCTATTAGTAAAGTGCATTTTGTTTGATTTTTAAGAATATATTTCCATAAATTACTGGCCTGAGAAATAAAATAAATCAGCCAGCTCTCAGTGAAATCTTAAATGTTAATTGAGAGTCATGGGAGTGATTCAAGCCCAAGGAGCAAAGGGTAAGGAGGGGGCCAAGCTGTTGGGATGGCTTCACTGCCAAATGTCCTGCCACCCAGGCCACTGAGCAGGTGGGGTTTAGCTGCCTGCTGGGTCTGCTCCCTGGAGCAGCTTGGACATGAAAAATGAACCCTGGGGCAGGAGGAGAGAATTGAGAAACTCAGGAGCAGAATGGTGATGGTCAAATGAGTCTCAGGACCAGAATGGTGATGGTCAAATGAGTCACTGTGACTCCACCCTTGAGTATCTTGGTGCAGGTGCTTGAACTACATCATGTGTAGGCTGGTATCTATAAGCTTAGCTGTCTGCCCTACAGTCCTGGTCAAATTTTGTGTGTCACAGTAGTTCCTTGCATGTTTCTTTGTACATATTTACTTTGCTCAGTGCCATCTAACCAAGGTTGCCCTTTGAGGGAAGGTGGTTTCTAACACTGTTGCACCAGTGGCCAGCTCGAGCTGGTCATATTTTCATCATCCCCAGAACTTTCCAGGACTGGGGAGAGAAAACTACCCATAAGTCGTTGCATCAGGGGAAGTGGGAAGGGAACAGAGCTTGTGAGGTCCATTTCCAGGTTGATCTGTGTCAAAATCATTCCCAGCAGCTGCTTATTTAACCCATTGTTGAGCTCTGGCAACACTGGAGATCCCACAGTGTCTCACTGCCATTGCCCATTAGTTTTGGTTATAGCCTGTGGCTTGGATGTGTTGTTATACAAACACCTCATAGCAAGGAGGGTGGTTTCCTCTTCCTCTCATTATTACCAGGAACAACGTGAGGCTCCTTTATGCCACTGAACAGCAGCAGCAGAGGGAGGGGGGCAAGGGCAGCAATTAAATCTGTGTGAGTCCTGTCTGTGGGCAAGCCCTGAGGCTGCTCAGCACCAGAGTGGGACCTTGGATTTGAACCTCCCCCATCTCCTTCCCTCTTCCTTCGGTCACGTGAAGAGGTCTGGGTTGGTGCCATCCATCCTCTGCAGGGTCTCAGGCTGGGGAAGGAGTGAGTGGCACCAGCAGGCACCACGCAGCCGGCTGGGCTGCTCCTCAGGTGGAGCTGCAGCATCTCCAAATGCCAGCAGCCTGGGTCTGTGCTGAGCAGATGAAAGATTATAGTGATCAATTTGGTGAGAAGGGAGATTTTTCTCCATCTGTCTACCCTCAAGGCTCTATTTCCTCATAAACCATTCCCCGAGACATCAAGAAAATTGAAGCTGTTCAGAAATGGAAAAGATAGTTAGCCCAAAATGAATGAATATCCGATACACTGGCTGGCTCTCCTGGAACAGAAGGGAGGCAGCCAGGCGAGCCAGTGGCTTTCTGCAGCCTGCTGAGGCTTTGCAAATAGGAAAGTGCCTTTGCAGCCTGGTGCTCTCACCCAGCATCACACTGCAAACTCTCCTCCCCCACCCCTCAGAGATGCCTCTTCCTCAAACCACAGAAAGTGGGGGGCTGAGATGCAGCCCCTGAAACTCAGCTGCTGTTGTGTGTACCCTGGCAGGGCTGGGAGTGCTCATTAGGAAAGCCTGGGGCTAACGGGCTGGTCCTGGCTGGTCTCTGTGGCTGTGATTTCCTCATTTGGAATATGGGCTCCCAGGCCCTGAGGCTTTCTGCTCATTTACTGATCTAATGTGTAATGTGTTTTGATTTATTTTTTTAAAAAGGAATAGCAAGATAAAGAAGAAAAAGCATTTTAAAGTCTATATGTTTATGAAGCTTTCGTGCCCCGTGTTTCAAATCCTCTCAGCTTCATTAACATGTAGTGGGAATAGTTGGGAGCAGGAAGGTCACCTCTGGAGGACTGGTGCAGGTTTCCAGGTGGGACCCTGGGGTACAGTGGGAGCACCTGCCTCTGCTTCCCCCTGGAGCTGAATGAAGGGGAGGGATGTAATCCTGTGTCCTTGTCCAAATGTACCCCCCCTCCCCGCCGTGGCTCTTGTAAGGAATTGAGCTGTCTTTTCCTCTGCCATCACTTTTTTGTTACTGCTGGGATGGAGAACACTTCTTACAACCTCATGTGGGCTTCTTGCCAGCTGAAGACACACCCCTAATATGCTCATGTATTCACAGACTTTCCATAGTGCATGTTCTCTCAAACAGTTTTCAAGCCACCTGCCAGTTTGTAGTTTGGTTTTTTTTTCCTTTTCCATCCCATTTCTGAACTCCTAAAGACTGCTGGGTGCACATCTAACGAGCTACGATTAGAGGAGAGATTCTGATGCACAAGTGCTATTCCATTCCCATTCTGTGGCACTGTCTGCAGAGCAGCTTCTCTGTATGTGTAAAGACCTCCAGAAGGTGTAGTTTCTTCTGCTGCTCTGAGCAGGAGATGCCCAACCAGCTGGTGCTCATTGTCTCTCCTCTTTGCTTGCTGCTGGCTTCTGTAATGCACAACATCCCAGAGTTAATCTGGCAAAATTGCACTTCCTTCATTTCTCCTTCATTATCTTCAGGGGGAGAGGGGAGTTTGTCTTCTATAAGGTGTTCTGTGTGGTTTAGCAGATCTTACTGCTGTGCTGCTTGTTCTCAAGGGCTTAACTTCTTCCATGGGGAAATGAGTGGGTCAGAATGTGGGTCTCTTTTCATGCCTGACTAAGGTACCCACTCTTTGCAGGGAGCAGTGGGGTGAGGGTGCTAAGGAGGGTTGAATGGGAAACTCAAGGCTGGGTAAGATGCTCTACATGGGCCAGTGCAGGAGAAAGTGGCCGTTCCTCAGATGGACTGGAGTAAAGGAGTGAGATGTTTGGTTGGAAAGAACCTTTAAGGAGAATGCCATGGCTTTGTAGATAAGCCTCCTGAAAGAAATAGCTGAGGATTCTCTGCAGGTGTGTGAGAGTAGCTTTCCTGGGGGCCAGGCATGGCCAGGGGGCGTGAGCTGGAAGATGCTGTTGCTCCTTGGAGAAGCAGGGAGCTGCAGGGCAGCCCTGTGCCTACAGTCCTGTTCAGCCTACAGATGCTCCAAAGCCCTGAGGAAATGAAGGCATTACATGGTTTTATTTTTACTTAAACCCATGTTTCTGCCAGGAAAACTTCTCCCACACATCCTGATCGGAGTCTGTGTGGGCAGCCCCCAGCAGCTGGTGCTGTCTCCCACTAAAGTCCGGTGGCAGCGACTGTGCTGGAGAGGCCAGAGATACATCCCAAAATAGTTGAGGTTCTCATGAGATGGTGAACTCAGTCTGAGGGCATGGAAACCGTCTGTCCTACAAAAGTACCCCAGGCATGAGCTGTAGGTGATGCCAGAGGATTACAGTGCAAGGGAGAGCCTTGGGAGCACCTCGCTGGGCTCAGCTCTTCCCACCAGCACCATCCTTCTGCCAGCCCTGATCCACAGCTCCCTCTGGGCTTTCAGATGTTCCTACAATGGAAGTGAGGTTGCAGTGCAGCACGTTATTGTAAACATGAGTGGAGGACCAGTCCTTTTCCTACTGCTGTCAAAAAGTAATATTTTATCTCATGCAGCTCTTAGGAGCCTTTTATTGTCATTGTTGCTGTTGTTTCCTCTGGTTTGTTTTAAGAAGGTTGTTGAGTGTGAGAAAGCAGGAAGCAGTGTCAATAACAGTGGGGTTTTTTTCTTTTCACAGACACCCTTTGAACTCCCTTTACTCTGCCTCCCCTCCAGTTACATTTACACACCCTATAAATAACCTTCTAGTGCTTTGAAATGCTTTTATTAAAGCTAAAAGGGATTTTTTTCTTTCCAAATCCAGTGTTATTTTCTGCATTATCTGTAGCCAACCTTCAGAATAATTATTATAAATGGCTTTAGGTTTTAACCTGTTTCCCTGAGTACTCTAAACCAGAAAGAAAGCTGTGCCTGAAAGCAGCAGAAGCTTGTGAAGGTGATGACTAATGTGATGGCACCAGGGATGGGACCTCACTGGTACCAGGTCTGTGTCTGGGGGCTGAGGGGTCCTCCTCGGGGAACAGCTGCCCTGGATGCTTGCAAATGAGCCCTGGATTCATAGATTCATAGATATTAGGGGTTGGAAGGGACCTAGAAGATCATCTAGTCCAACCCCCCCTGCCCGAGCAGGATCACCTAGACCAAGTCACCCAGGAACAGATGCCTGAATCCTCCAGTCTCTGCACATGATGGGTCTGCTGGAAGGCACTGGGAGTTGTACAGGGGGAGTGAAGATAAGGAGGTGAGATTTATGTCTGGCTAAGTGGAGTGGGTGTAGATATATCCACAAGCAGTTACTCCCAAAGTGCAGCCTGCTCTTCCAGAGCCCCCAGCAGATGCCAGTGTGCCTTCTCTCTGGGAGGGGACCTGGGGCCAGTGTCCTCATGCCTGGGATGAGTTCAGCACAATCTGACTCTCTGGGGTGGGTATTTCTGTTGTGTACTTTAGGCTTTACCTTAGGAACTCCACGGGCACTCCTGATTTACACTGATCTAAATGAGGAAGTGATCCAGTCTTCCATAGCAATCCTTGGCTGCACACAGCACTGTAGGTGTTCCTTTTCCCATGCTAGAAGCATTGCAGATCTTGCAGTAAGGTTTTGGGACTCATCAGCTCCAGGTTGCCTGCCTCCCTACTGCTGTCTGCCCTCTGTGGTGGTGCAGTTTGGTGCCAGAACCACCCTCACAGCTTTTATTAACCTGCATTTCCCTCTTTTCACAGGTTTTTCATACTGGCTGTTACTAAGGCTGTGGCTTAGAGAAGTGCTTATCCAAGTTCTGCCACGTGTCCTGGAGTCAAGTCACTGGAAAACCATCACTCAGTCTCACTGTAGCATTTAATGACAGGAGATGAAGCTTTTGGAAACATAATGAGCTGTAAGACCACTCCTCCCAGCCCTGCAGCCTCTGAGAGGATTTCTCTCTGCCTCTTGTTATCTCACTGAGTTATGAAAATCTTGTTCACCATCATCCATCTTCAACTTTCAGTATCAAAAGGTTGATCCTTGGAGGTAACTGTTCCAGCTCATCTGGGAGAGGGACAGGGGGGATAGGGGGTCTCTGCAGGGCCTCCTGCTGAACATCCCTTGCAGCCATCTGGTGTAGTTGCTGATATGGGACAGTGTCACCCTGAGATGAAGTATCTCCTCTCATACTGGGATGTGAACAAGGTTTAACAAATTAAACACACTGCCTAGACGAGGTGGGATGGATGGATGGATGGATGGATGGATGGATGGATGGATGGATGGATGGATGGATGTGCCCAGTTCTTCTGGCCAAAGCTCTACCACTGGCCAGGGACATGTTACCATTTCAGAGTGGGTTACCTACCTTGGGCCAGCCTCAAATCTTTTCACTGATGACCAAGGAGGTGTCTAGATGTTTGTGAGTGATTTAGAGGAGCAAAGAAGTTATTGCTTCTCTCTTGCACTCAACTCATTGATCTCATGAGCATTTATAGCCCATAGCACTGTGATGTGAGAGCTCTGCTTAAACTGGCTTCTGCAGGGATTTACTGGAGGCGTTTCCTCTCGAGTCTGTGGATACAGATGTTATATTTATAAAGAAATTTCTTTGCATTCCTTCTAACAGTAACTGTTTTTTCTCAACTGCTTCCTTAAAAATCTATTAATTCCTGAGTAACCAGTGGCTCCAATTCCTTGGCTGTGCAACCCTTGATTTACGATGTTGACCTGAAAGTGGGAGAAGGATGAATTAGAAAGTCAGGAATTGGTAAAAATAAATCACATTATTTTGAAATCATTGAAATACTTCTCTTTGCAGACCTTTTTCTTTTTTTTTTTTTTTCCCTTTGCTTTGTTAATATCTCCAGATGCACAGTCAAAAAGAGAGTTCCTTAATATGTAGTGTGAGACTAGAACGTTAAGAAGTCTTTATCATAATTTAAAGTAGAAGAAAATATTCTCATGGCAGCAGCAGTGGATTAGATATTCTTCAATGCATTTGCATAAATTCCTTTGCAATTGATTTAACTGGTTTGAGCTGGACGCTTTTGGTGAGGTGAATGAAAACAAACAAACAAGACTCTTGGGGAAAATGTTACTTTTGCCTAAGAATAAACCCGCTAGTCCTGAAATATTTATAAACACATTGTTGGTAGGATTTGGACGGTGTGTTTTGGAGGAGCTGACTGAAGGAGGAATGGTTTTGACCTGTGTGCTGCGAGCCTGGCAGGTCATTTTCTATTCTATATGTAGCTTTGCAGGAGAGTGCAAGCGTTGAAGGGCATTAGCTAAATAAGAGATGATTTAGTGGTGATGGCACTGTTGGTCTGTGTATCCCACAGCTGCTGAATTTCAATATCAGCTCCATAACTCTGGATGCAGAAAGAAGTGAACACGCACAAGAGACTGCTTCTGAATAGATTTCCCCCCCTCACTCCAATAAAAGGCACAAATAATAGCATATTTTTCAAAGTGCAAAGCACTTTACATTGCAAATAGTTACATTAAATTTACATTTCATGGGTGAGTGGCTGTAGCTGCCTCTTGCCACATCCTGGCTGGTGACACTCCAGCAGTTGTACATGATCTACTGCCCACAGGCCCCTGCGTGCCTGGATTGCCCAGGATTAGAGGGGGCTGAGGGCACGATGCTCCACCAGCATCTTCCACAACCTTGCCTTCCAAGTCAGAAGGAGAAATGCAGGAGGCTGGGTTCTGGAAGGAGGCTTTGTGCAGACACTCTGGGCAAAGCTGAGGGCAGCGTGGTACTGGAAGGGCAGATTCCTGTGCCCTCGAGGCAGTGGGTAGCCAGGCACCTTTCTTTTTTTGATGGCAAGCAGAGTGCTCCTGCTCTGCAGTGGGAAGCCTGCAGACTCTGGGTGCTTTCCCTGGAAAGGTCACTATCTCTCTGTCCCTATTGTCTCCAGGGATAATCGATGTGATGCAAGTGCTCTGCTGACAGTTATGCCTGCCATGGAAAACTCATTTTCTGCTGCTCCTCACTGGGATGTGCTGGCACCTCAATAACGACTGCAGGCCCTCCTGCAATGGGTGACCTTTTTGTTGTGTGTTGATAGAGACAGTTGCAATGTGCTCCTTTCAGGAGCTCACAGGTTGGAGCCATCCTGACAGTTAGAAGCTCCCTGATTTTCCTGTCTAATCAGAAACAGTTGCCCTCCCCTACTTGTCTCTGCAGATTCCACTGTGTCTGTGGCCACCAAACAAAACCTGGGTGCTCCCTGGGGAATGAGTGTGCAAACCCCTGGCCATGGCCGTGTCCCTCTGCAAAGTCACTGGCACATCCCAGGGAGGGTGTGAGGCTGGAGCCCACTGCTCTTTCCCTGCCTCCTGATGCTCTAAGTAAGTGCAGGGATTTTCTTTCTTTCCTCCTTTCTTTGCTTATCTCCAACATCCTTGGTGACTTTTCTGGTCAGTCCCTATCCTGATCTTTCCACTCAGCATATTGTTGGATTTCTAGTCTCCGGGTTTGTTTGTCATTTATCTGTGTTGGCTTTGGCACCTGCTACCCTGGGCTATGCGACTGAGTCACTCCTTACCTGGCAGGGATCATTCCTCATGAGTAGCTGTGCTGGCATTTACCATCCTGGCAGCCTTGAGCTCCTGCCTGGTGTGTGAGGCCAGGCTGAGTCACAGCTGGGTTTGCCTCGTGGAAAAACAGAGATGATGTGAGAAGCAGCACTGGGGTCTGCTCCCCTCTCTGGAAGGGGCTGTGAAGCAGAGATGCCAGTGCAGGGAGGTATCCTCTCCCAGCCTGGCCCAGGCATGGAACAAGCATTTACTCCCCGAGGGATTTATCCTGGTGGTTTTGCCCAGCAGTGCCCACACTCTCAGATTAAAACCCCCGTGGGTTTGCCAGCCTGTGCTGCAGCCAGGACATTGCTGGTGCACTTACCTGCAGCCCCGCTCACGTCTGCCTGTTGGGATTTGTTCTTTTACATTTCTCCTGGGAGTCATCTCCCGTTTTATGGCTCTTTTCTCTGCACTCTCTGCTCCTTCTCCCCGCCAGCAGCGTGTCTCTCTGCTCCTTCTCCCCGCCAGCAGATGCAGCAGCGTGTCCCCGCCCCACACACCCTGTCCCTGTGCTGTGCTGCATCTCCCGAGCTGCCAGCTCCTGCTCGCAGCATCAGAATTTCCACAATGGTCCCCTCTAGGAAAAAAAAAAAAAAAGTCTAGAGCAGCTCCTTAATAAACTAGTTCAATGTATAAAGTATTTAACTGTTGTGTAATTTCCTGGTAAGCCAGCGGGTCCCCTAATAAATGCGGGAGGGTTGTGCTGGCTCCCGGCCAGTGCTCGGGCGTCCCTGGCTCCTTGCCCTCTGCCAGCTCGTAAAACCCTTCCTTGCCAACCCCCCTTCCCCCCTCCAGACCCCTGTGGTGGCACAGCCAGGTCTGACTTGAGACCTCTCACCCTCGGCCACCGCCTCCCCACGGCCTTGGTGCCACAACTGGTTTTTCTCCTCTGCTTTCACACACACGTGGAGCTCTTTCCCAGCGGGGTCGGAGGGTTTCTGGAGTCTGCAGCAAAGCCACAGGAAATATCAGCGACTTCTGGGGTTTCTCTCAGTTTTAGCTGTTTCTCACCTTTCCAGGCAAGGGGGGAAAACGTGGAAAAGGGTTTCATCCTGCCCTTGGAAACCAAACCACAACCCACCAGGGAACTAGCCAAGCCTCGGAGAGGGAGTGCTCTAAACCAAGGTAGTGATTCTGGGGGACTGATTCAGATACCTCAACCTTTAGAGTCTTATCCTGGAGGCTTGACAACTCACCACAAACCTTATCCTTTATGCTTATTAAGTCCCTGGAATATCACCACCCCCCCCCCCCCCCCCCCCCCCCCAGATATCCACATTAATATATTCCATGGAAATAAATTTAAACGTTTCCTTGGAAATATGAAACATTAATTGTATGATTAGTATCCCTAATAAATATCCAGTGGGACTTCTAACTTGATACAGATTGTCTTTCAGTTTCTATGCTGAAACAACTACATAGGGACTTTTTGTTTGCCTAAATGAAACTTTTTCTTATACATGACAGAGGTTGACACCACACATTTCAGAATACACTTTGCAACATGCAGAATCTCCCATCAGCATCTTATCCTTACCTTTGTCAGATAGAGGACTTTTCACTTCATCAATGTGAGATATTTAGTCTTCCTTTCTGTATTCTTAAATTTGATTATTGCCCCCTGAGTGTAATTACTATGGAAGATCCTCTGCTACCAAGAAATAGAATTGCTACAGAAGTTCCTTTTTCAACCTTGTCAAATAGCTGTCCTCTATCACTTTCTGAACCCATACCTACTACCTCAGCTCTAGATTGTCTTTCAGTTACTCAAATTATGTTTTCCATAGAGGCACACAAGTCTCCCTCGGAGTCCATCTCCTCACCAAGTAAATGCAGATGTTTGTAAAGCTAAGTATTGGAAGTATGTGATATTTAGCTCATGTAAGTAGTAATATATTTCATCATGGTTTGATAGAAAAGTCAAATATAAGCCAAAACTAAATAATTTAGGAATGTGAACAAGGTAAGGCAGTCTGCAAATTTACAGTGCTCTCAGCCTATGGAAAACATTCAAGTGCTCAATTAAAGCATCTCATCCACGACTGACCTCAGATTAAGACCTTTTCCACAGATAATAAGAATTTAACACAGGTTAGCTAACCCAGGTAGCTTATTCAAGGATCCAACCTTGTGAGGACCCCTACACAACTTCATTTATCACAGGTAAGGAATCAGTTATTTAGATGGGTTGTGGGTTTTTTTTATCTTTAGAAGATGGTAAAAACAAATATTATTTGCTTACACATGAAGAGGATACAATGTTCAAAGAGTTTTGAGAGGAAAACCATGTGTTTTAAAACCTGATGAGAGTATGTGAGAGTTTTCAGTTCAAAAACAGGAAACATACACTTGGTTCTGGGCTTGAGCCTAAGGCTCAGAGGTCTTACAGGTACTAAGAACATTTTACACTAAGAGCTGTCAAGGGCGTGCATGTTAGCAGCTAGGCAGATTTTGGGGAAGTCAAACCCGTGCTGTCCTAAATTTTCATTAAATAATCAGCTTTCAAAAGAGTGTTTCCCCCTCCTGTTTTTAGTCAGCAAGAATTTTCTTTTTCATAAGGGACATTAAGGCCTGTTGGTACGGAGAATCTGTTTGGGGAGTGTGAATGCTGCTGTTGCCAGCAGTCCATGGTGCTGATGGAGAGATTTATATTTGAATATGGTCAGTGTCCTTACTCAGCAGCTGGAACGGATTATTTCCAACATTTTTCGAAAGGTCAGTTGGTGCATTTCTGTGTCAGCATTGTCAAGGATTTATGGACAGCAAAAAAAAGGTCAATAATGCACACAAAATGGCCTGCCAAAATGAGTTGTGATCTACTAGTGGGTTGTTGCCCTACAAAGGCCCACTAAACTGAAGATAACATATAGAAAACCCACTTGTTAGTTAACCATGCCATTTGGCAATTGCTCAGCACAGCTCGGGTCTCCTGATGAGCTATGGAAAAAAGTGGTACTAAAAGTCACAACTGGAAAAATGTTATTATATATCATCTTCATGGTCCATTTTTCTTTCATGTACTTCCCTGTAATAATGTATTCTCACTGGATTTTCATGAGTGTCCAGGAGATTCATGTTAAAAAGAACTGATCATACTCAGAGATATATTTGCTAGTTTACATTATTGTGCTGTGGGATCCCTAAGCTGATGCTGCCTATCTTAAATTAAGGAAGGTAGAAGTGTGGCAGGTTGAATTATTGAAATTTGTTTTAATGACTAATGAAAAAGGCTGGACTATGTTGTCACATTTTAGAACAGAGACCAACAACGGCTGCACATGAGAGAGTGCATAGCTAAACTTCCCCCCATCCCTGCCATCCAGATTACATCCAGACCATCACATGTATTAGCAACTGTCTGACTTATCCTTCACCCATTTGGACCCGTTTAGCTTTTGGCTCTTAGTCAACATCTATAGCTCTAATAAAGAGAGAAAAGGAGGACTATATATGTCACTTATCAATGCCCACATAGAGCTCAGATCCAGCACAGAAGCCTTTGTCACACAATGATCATTCTGCCATGCTAGTGATAGCATCATTGTCACAAGTACCATAACAAAACTTTAGTCTTCAAAGCAAAGATGTGTGATGAGCACCAAGCTACTACTAGGACAGGAGCTCACAAGGTTTCAGCACAATTACCTTCTGTCAAGCTGTCACAGTCTCTCTTGTACAGAGAGACAAAACCCAGACTCCTCTCTGCAACCCAGCCAAAATATCCCATGGAAAACAACAGAGAATTATTATTCATAAAATTCTTAACTATTTCCCTAGACATTTGACTGCCTTCACCTTCAGATTTTTTCTGCCTCTCTCTGAGCCACCAGAAAGGGAACCCCGGTCTGACACTTCATTTAGGCATAGACTGAGATGGCTGAGTGGTTGCATCTGCTTGGTGACTGGGTCATAGCTACAAAAAGGCACAGGACCCCAACTAGAAAACCTATAAAACCTTTTAATCCTTTTGGAACACACTGAGTTGTGTGCCTGTGTCCTCTTCCCTAAACAAACATGCAGAAGTCAGCATAGCTATGTTGTTTTGCATCAAATAAAGGTGTCTTCTACAACCTGTTTCTATTTTGTTAGTTATTATGGAATTACATCAAAGAAAAAATAAAATCAGAAATGGCTTTTTTTTTTTTTCTTTTGTATCAGACAATTACTGTTACCTATTTCTTTGTCCTACAGCCTTTTCAAGGAAATCAGATAAACTTTGGATAAGCAATTGGAAATTTCCTGTTAGGCTTTCATACTTCAGCTGTTGTCGTGCTCACTTTCTAGCACATCCTCGTGTGACAAGCCACCATCCAATAACTAGTATATTTTATGTCTCATTAGAAATGTAGCAAACAGACTCATGTGCTGTACTTGCCATGCGCTCACATTGGGCAACAGCAAAATGAAGAGAATAAACATGGAGAGAAGCTACTTTTAAATCTCAAAATAGTACTTCATGTTGAGTTTTGTTCATCACTGGGATTCATTCCAACTTTAATGAAACAGAATTTCTCAGTCATATTTCCACATTACGCTTCCATCTTTCATTAAAGTAGAGCCAGAAAAGCACTTAAGCACATGCTTAAAACTTCAAAATGCATTCTGAATGTATTGCCTAATTCCTGTGATATTTTTGTTCACTGGGGGTCTTCACAAGTTCAGACTAATACTAGAAATTGGCTTTGATTTAGATAAAAGCATTCTTGTCCTAAATGAGGTCAAATACAGCAAGACCAAAACCTGAAGCCTTCACATATGCTGGGGGAGGGGGAGGGCACACGACACTATCATTCTTCCCTATGCTCATGCAGTTAAAACATTGGCCCATTGCATGCAATATGAAGAGAAATAACTTAGTTTTCTTGCTGCAGACAGCTGTCTCACTTACTGGCCTCTGGGCTAGGCTGGCTCAGATGCTAGCAACAAGAGCAATGACTACTTTCAGTAGGGTGACTTGCCAAGCAAAGTGCTATACAAAACAAGCTATAAAAAACTGTAAAAGTGTCAGTGCAGCAGTTTTTTAGGACAGTCCTGAGTCTTTGCTCTTATTACTGACTTCCCTTTGTCAAAGAAAGGGCATTTTGTACCAGGGGATGTTCTCTCAGTCATTTCCCCATTTTGGGACCCTGCACATAAAAGTGCAGGATTTCCTAAGTGGTTCACAAACAACAGGCCACATTCCTAATCCAGTTTCAAAATAGTATTTTCTTCAGTAGTCTTTGTGAGGAAGGTTCAGCTCCCAGAGACCAGGAGCAGGCTATTTTAATACAAAGGAACTCAGACCTTTAAAGAGATTCAAGCTGCTCTTTATATCTTCCAGAAAGCCTTGCTCTGAATCGAATACTCTCAACGTCTGCTCCCTATTCTCACCTATTCTCCTTCTTTCACCTGGGGAGTTAGGTAATGTCTGGCCCAAGTACAATAAGGCCCCCATCCTCTTTAAAGGCAGTCTTATTCCAGAACAACATTGTTTATGGATTCCATATGTTCTATCATTAGTGTTATCCTTGATTCCCTGTCTCTCACTTTCCTCTTGTGCAATAAAAGAGATGAAGTAACACATTGTAAAAGAATGTGTTTGCAAGATAGAATAGACATCTGCCTCTCTCCTTTGGAGGCTGCTGCAAGAATACAGTTGCTACCTATTTTGCCAATTTGACCCCAACATGTCTAGGGCCTCTCAGAGCAATTTTGTGTGAACACATCAATCTATTCATAAGCAACAGCTCTGTATCTGAGATGGTCATTGATTTTATGTTTTTGCACTGTTGCTGGCACACTTTGTCCAAAACCTACACAAGTTATTCTTGATATTGTTACAAAAGTTGTGAAGGATCTTTTGAGTAAGATCCAACCCAGTATTTCTGGAACATTTAGAAAAATATTCTTTCCTTTTTTTAAAAAAAAAACCCCACATTTCTTCCTTTGAGCCAGCAAGCCCTACACATCAAGGCAAGGCCAGGAAGAAGTCATGTTTCCACTTTTCAGAATTTAAGACAAAATGCTTTGTACATTTCTAAGAAAAAATAATCCATTCCAACTCAGCCACATAACTTGCCTAAGCTCTGTCTGTGACAGCTTAAAAATTAGTAAGGATGATTTCATCAATTAAAGCCCCCTGCTGTTTGATTTATGATGACTCTACAACATCTAAGAATTAGGGAGCACAGTGGAAATTGTTGAAAAAAGGCTCAGTTTTCCCTCTCACTTTTTTCTCTGACTTCTGAAATCTCTATCATCTGAATTTATCTACAAGGTCAGAAACAAAGTAAATTAAAATCTGTGTAATCCATGGGAGAATTTTGTAAGACCGGCCACAACAGTGACTAGATCCTTTGCAACTGCAGCCACCAAGCCATAGATACACACTTTGCAGGGAGTGAAGGTGTACAAATGGCAAACCATTCTCCATTCACCAGAAGAGGAAGCCCCTAAGAAGGACAAAAGACTGCACATGGAATATTGTACAGTGGGAGAGAAACTAAAGATCTTAAACTAGATGCAGTCATATAAACATTGCAACAACTTGGGTCATCTCAGGTACTTGTTATGATTTTAATATTATTTCCTCTGACTGACAGTAAAAGAAAATTGGAAAAGTGTGTTTTGAAATCCATATGTGTAATGTACTTACACCAAAATGTAGCTGAAACTCTGTACTTGAAAGGGTCTGCTCATCATTACTCTGGGACTGATTTTGCACACTGCTTTTCACACTATTTCACTTGAACTAGATATTGGTAAAGTCTTTTTTTTTTTTTCTTTTCCTCTAGCATACTCAGTGCAATGTAATTTATAGTGTTATGCAGATGCTGGATCATTTGAATTTCCATTCTGTTGCACATAATTTACATTGTCTGTGGAAAATAAAAAGATAAGTGCAATCCATATTGCAAATGCATCATACCATTGTGAATTTGCATGTTTTCTTCTTGTTCTTCTTCACCTTATGGGATTTATGTGGTCATTGTAGCCATATCTGATATCACAGTGAATATCCTCTTATCTGTTATGTTTGGATTTTAAAACTAGTTTTTCCTATATCTTTAAATGCAATAGAATACACAGTTCTGTGAGAAGGTAACCCACCAAATCTCAGTCCCTAAGACCTGGTGTCTTGTGTCTACATTTCCATGTTCTGGTGTTTTATAAGAGGAAATCTTGTGTTTCACTTTATTTGAGCTGCAGCACAGAAAGTCTCTTGCCTCTCTGTAGCATCTTATTAAAAAAAAAAAAAATTATAATTTAGACTGACATCTCTTTTGAAAACTTAGTTCTATCAGGATGAAGAGTAGCAAAGATGTTAGTGATAAAGTGACTGACAGATAGACAAAGAGACAATGTGGTAGCATGAGCTTCATTCTCATAGGAAACCATGACAACTAGATTGAGAGATTTGGAGATCTTTAGATGGAACAAGTTGGTACAGCTTCACTTAACTCAATGAGCTGGAGGGACCTGCTGAGAATTTGAATGCTAAAAATAGATAGTAATTAAAATGAAAACACTGGGCTGCACAAACTTTACCTGAATGTTCTCTTTTCACTGCCTCACCTCACAACACAAATACTCTGCAACAGAATGTGATTGAATTTTTCATACATTCACAAAGCAGCATGTGTTTGAATATCAAAACCAACACTTTAAAATAGACATTGTAAAAGTACCCCATAATCAAAATTCAGTACATTATTTTTGGCATAAATGAAAAGTTCAGCTCTTACTTTTGACCTAGTTTATTTTTATAACACTACAATTCTGGTACAGGAAAAACAATGGCATGTAGAAAAAAGAAAACAGCTTCTCTGTTTATTTGCTTTCTACCTCCTTCTAATAAACTACTAGGAAACAACTACAGTAATTTCTCATGATATAAAGTATCTGTATTTTGTTGCTGCCTGTGAAGCCATTAACTAATCAAGGGCTCCATAATTAAAGAAACAAATATCAAAATATGATCCATCATGAAAATTGAAAATATTAACCAAGGTCAGTTAAAAAGTTTCATGTTATAAATTACTTTTTAACAAGTCAAATTAATGTTTTTAAAGAACAGAAGCAGAAAAAAAAAAAAAAGCTTTTAATTTTCTCTTTATTGAAGAGAAAATTTCAATAGCTTTTAAATTCTTCCCAGAAAAAAATAACATCTTCAATTCATTTGATGCAGTGCATTAATCAAATATTATTGATTAATACACAAATTCTGTGACATTCTGATGTGGGAGGTGAGGGAATACTTTAAACTAGAGAAGTCTTTAAAAACTTCCCTTCCCCCAGCAGGGTGATCTCAGATGGGATGTTAAATGTATGCTCAGCCACCAGCTGCAAGAAGTCACTAAAGCAAACACTGAAGCACCTTGGTGAAGGCAATTGGAGCCTCAATACTATCAACTGACACTTCTGTTCAGTGACCCTCTCAGGTCTTAGAAATGGTCTTTTCAGATTCCATGTCTTGCTGTATTGATTTCAATCAGCAGCTTTTCCTAAGAGCCCCACTTTGAAACAGCCCTGCTAGAATTTCTACTCTCTAGCACAAGTTTTATCTCAGGGTTTTTATTCATATTTGACATCGTTCAGCCAAATGACAACAGAGGATTTTATGTCTGTGCTTGTTTCCCTACCCACATTTTTTTTTAATTATGTTTCTTTCGAACACAAGTAAATCTCTCTGTTTACTTATGCTTTCACTTGCTTCATTGAGGGAGGTACACTGAGCTGCCTCAAGTGTTGTTTTCAAAATGTTTTTACATTTTTGGCCATGCTTCAGTGGGACCAAAGTAGTTCTGTCAACGACTTCATTAATGCCAGGATTTTACCCCTGGCTTTTTAATACTGGAGGCACTCTGCAGGAGGCTCTCTCACCACTTGAATCCTTATGCTTCCCTCTTATCCTTACCCAAGCAGGAGAGGCTTTGATAGGCCACGCATCCCTGTGGCATAGGTTCCTGAAGGACCAGGCAGCTGCTGCTCCACACTAGGGGACAACACCCACGGCAGAAAGGGTGC
This sequence comes from Corythornis vintsioides, assembly GCA_025447755.1. Lineage (NCBI taxonomy): Eukaryota > Metazoa > Chordata > Aves > Coraciiformes > Alcedinidae > Corythornis > Corythornis vintsioides. Next base: position 1,583 of record JAOEGS010009785.1, on the reverse strand, counting down.
TGCTGTGCCCCCCATCATGCCTCTCCCTCATGAGAGACTGCACACGCTGTGCACCACAGCACCAAAGGCATGGACCAAAGCAAGCTGGGGAGAAGCAAAGTCTCAAAGCATGTTTTCACCTCCTCACTTCTATAGCTTTTGGCATAAATTAGAGCAGCCTAAAGGACTTTTTGATCATTAAGATTTGGGAGAGGGGAAAAGAGTATTTCAGACAGTAAAAAAAAAGTTTCAAAGTCATTCTCTTTTTCTGTTGATTTTTTGTTGTTGTTGTTGGGGTTTTTTTTTACATGAAGAAAGCTATCAGGAAATCCTCAGCAGAAACTGAGAATCGGTTCCTGATGGCTGGATGAATTTTGCCAAAATCCATTTTAATGTTTATTTTGAGTATGCTCAAATCAGGTTGCCATATGGAATTACTCCTTGCAGCAGCCTGACCTAGAGCAAAACTGAACAATTCTGAGATTATTTACTAAACTCCTAAACTGCTGGCTGCTTTGCATCTCTCCCACACTGGATCTAATTCCTTAAGTAAATAAGCACATATTAAATTAAAAACCCAAGTTAACGAATAGGCCAAGTAGCTGTACACAAGGTAGGGTATTTGATGACACACAAAACACAACCATGGGTTAACATTCATGCCTCAGTCTCAAAGCTTTTTGGCACCTGCAGTTTAGCATATTTACTGCCCTAGCCAAGAAGATTGATCACAGGAAGCCAAAGCTGTTCAGTTAAAAAAAAATAAGAATCAGCTGTTTTCTATGAGCAGTCTGTCAGATAACCAACCTAATGAAGCTGTGGGCATTTCTCTTCAGCACAAGAAACATTCATGCTAGAGAGGATACTGGAGTCATTCTAATACTTTGCAGTTGTTCTGGAGGTTAAATAGAAAACGGCACAGAAGAAAGGCTCTGCCTTTTTCATTAAAAAAAAAGGCAGAAACATAACATCAGGATGCACAGTTGTGCCCTCAACTAAAGTAGCCATAACAGTAACGCTGTATTTTTCACCTCACTGATGCAATCCAAATTGAAAACACAAAGGATGACTTTCACTGGTATTTCACTGGACATGACTGTCCCACAGAGAAACCAGACAGACAAAACACAGAGCTGATTTTGTAAAAATAATTCATAACCTGATGAAATATCTTGTGTCATAATCAAAACCAAGAAGCTTCAGATGAAAAATGGATCTGACTTCTATTGGAACTGTTCTGCAGTCTTATCTCTCCCCATCCTGGGTTTCAAATGGATATAATGCTAAAAGGAAAACAGCAATAGTCTCAGCACACAGCAATCCTGGTGTCCTTTTACAGGATATATCACCAACGTGGAAACCACTGACATTCATGCATAGGCTTTTCACCAGCCACACCCACTATCAGTGGCACATAGGTCACCTTATGTGGTTGCATACAGGCAAGACTCCACCAGCAAAGCATTTATTCTACCATGGTGAGAAAAGTTTTCTGGGTGGTCACTCAGATTTTTTGGAGACTATGGGAGAAAAAGTACAGTTTCACTTCTTGTAACTTCTTCCTTTCATTCCTTTCTCCTTAAAAAAAAAAAAAAAAAAAAAAA
>JAOEGS010009784.1:7189-19413 GCA_025447755.1 Corythornis vintsioides | reverse complement strand
AACTGCAGCATGGTACAGGTTTCCTAAGTTAGAAAGCAAAGAGTAAGTGTACTGTTGACACCACCTCCCACTGTCCACCCTGAAAGCAGTTACTCAGTTGTCAGCTGCAGCTTGACAAAAGACTAGATAATTTACCAGGCTTTCTGTGTGGGGCATCTGGGACAGGAACTGCATCAGGTTTAAGGGGAGTATGTTTTGGTTCTTTAGGAGCTGAAAGAAAAGACTTATTTTAAGGGGATTATAATCTTCAGAAATTAGACAGGTTTATTACACAGGCACTGCATGTCTTGTGCTTGCAAAGAAAACCAAGATCCTTACATAAGAGAGAGAAAAACTGAGTGTTGGACACATGTAGGAATTTAAAGAGAAAAGAAAAACACGGGTGGAATATTGATGAAGTAAGCAAAATCTGGAGTCAAGCAACAAACACTGAAAAGAACACAGACAACTACAGTGGAGATGTTTCCATCTGCATTTCAGAGCTTGTAACTACAATATGGAATGTTTGTTTCCTAGAAGCATCAAAGGATTTACAATGGCTTTGAGAGTGAACAGTATTTTCTGTGAAAACAACAAAACAGCTAGGAATCAATACCTGGAACAGAGTAGAATTAAGTTCAATAAGTAGAAAATAAAACAAATGAAAACCACGAACAGATGACATAATAAATCAGACTAATGGTATATAATCTTTTACACAAGAAGTAGTAGGAAAATAATAATATTGACCAATCCAAAGTTAACATCTTTACCTGTTGCTGTCTTTGGTTGTTGAACTGTAAATGTAGTAGGTGACAAAACTTGATAAAAACAAGAAGGTATGCAGAATTAGCAATAAATAAAAGCAAAAGGCAAAAATACTTTTTATATGACTAATTTATTTTCAAAGTGGAAGACAAATTTGTTAATTAAAAAAAACCCTATTAGTGTAATTAGTGGATATACACTCACAAGGAAGGTTCAACTGATGGTTTCAGAACCACCAGGAGTTACAGAAACTTGTCAGCTCATTGGTGTGTAAATCCCTACGAAATATACTCTTAAGGGTCAAATTTAATTACCAGTGCACACAACCATATTATCAGTGGTTTGAGTTACAGATAGTTAGAGGCCTTCAAAATGTTTTTCAGCAAACACCTTTTGTTAGGTACAAAAGAGGTGCAATTTCTTACAAGAACATTCTTATAATGTTCTCTGCTATGCAGATGATTCATCAGTGACTGAAAGAATAAACAACTCCTCAAAACTCAGCATTAAAAATACGAATCAGCTTTGTCTGCCTTTAAACACGTATATTAGAAAATCCATTTGTTTGTAACATGAACAGATGTTAACCACTTGATTATTTGAAGAAAGACAACCCGAAAGAAACTATGAATATTGAAACACATAAACCCAACAATTTATTTACCAGGTTTTGTGTATGGTACATCTGGACTTGGTGATGCTCTGGGCTTGGAAGGGACTCGCCGACTTTCTTTTGGGCCTGTGAAGAGTAGCAAAGTTTTGAACATGCTATTGAGGATACTGATTCCATATATGTCTTTTGATTTTACTAACAGAGGATTAATTTTCTGCAAAGAATTTTTTTTTAGGAAGTATTTATTCCATCTGAAAATAATCAGAAAGATCTCCTGTAAAGGCAATCAGTATTAGTGCAGATATTACAGACAAAATTACTGTTACAGTGCAGTGTTAGATAACTCTTCACTCCTATCAACTCTATCAAATAGAGCTTTCTACAGAGTAAACTATTGTAGTTCTTACAGTTGCCCTAGTTGCACCTTCCAAATGGTCCACATTTCAGAAATCCATTGTTCATTTAAATCATCTTTCTGTTAAAAATAAATAAATATTTTCTCCAGCAAAGCAGTCAAAACACAAGAAACATGGAAATTTACCAATTTTTAAATGGACAGAACTATTTCCAAAGTTTTGGGAATAGGAAAGTACTGTAATTTTACACTTGTAAATAAATAACTAGGAAATTCAAATACATTTGTCACATTCTATGGAAATTAAGATAGAAATTTTCCTGTGTGCTAGGGCTCATGATGTTTGATAACCTCCGAGTCCCTGCTATTATACAAATTATTAACATTGATAAATAGGGTTGATTATGTTTTTCCATGACAGCTATATTAGCAAAAAATTATTACAATAGTGAATTCATTAAGTATCTTTACTTTCAGAGAACTCTTCCATTTTTACAATTTGCAAACTAAAAAATGTTCATGCACTGAAGGGCAAAATATTGATAAGCTTACTTGCTCTAGTTGGAGGAACATGTGGACTGGGTGATGTTTTAGGTTTAGGCCCATGACGTGTATCTTTAGGAGCTAAGGGAAAAGGGAAAAGGAGGAAGGAAAAAAAAAATGGATTACACTGTACTAGAATTTTCTGAGGCAAGTGTCCACTAGCACCCAGAACAATCAACAAAAACAGAGCAAGGATTTGAACCAAAGATGTTCTATAGAAGGGACATATAAGAGTAGGGGTTTTTGGAACAAGACTATATAGAAAAAAAAATAATAATATGTGACAATAGCAACTAAGCATGTGACTGAATAACTGATTCTACTGAAGAAGAGGACTTTAAAAAAATAAAACAGGAAGAAAACAAAATAAGTAGCTTCAAATATAAAGATACTACTCCTCTGTAATGGGAGATGTACTGGAATGATTTGCAGTACCAAACAGAAATGATTAAAATGCCTTATTCAAATGGATCTGCTGAAAGGAATCATATGACCCAAAGATCACTGAATTGATTCTGTTCTAACAGTGAAGTTGAAGTTTGAAAGAAACAAGAATTATTTTTCAGACTTCTATGAAATATTGAATTTCATTAAGTAAAACTGGAGGGGAAGCGAAGCAAAGAAAGAAAACTTGAAACATGCATCTCTACTCACCCAAACCATATGACTAACTAGAACAGTGTCATCTCTACAGTATGACTGAGAACACAAATTGGGATCCTGTTCTGATCAGCCTTCTGCCTTTTTTATGTGCATAATAATTTGAAAGGCACAAGGATCCTCCTTAATCATTTTGTTAGAAATAAAAAACAAAACCAAGAAAAGGGACAGAGAATCTTGACTGAAATTATTAAGCCACATATAAAGAAAGATGACAGATTATTACAAGTCTTCTCTTAATGATCTGTGTTGTAAAGGAAAAAAAAAAAAAAAAAAAAGACTATTCAAGTAAGAATGTATCATTACCTACTGTTGACTTTGGTTTCTCTGGTCTAGATGTAATTGGTTCCAGAACTGCATTACATGATAAAAAACAAAAACAAGTATTAGCAAGAATAATCAAAATATTACAATCACTACCTCCACAATGATCATACCATCCCTGCTACAGCCAATGACAGATGGTCATCCCGCCTTGAAACTTGATATGCATTGAGTATGATGCTGCTAAGAATTGCCTCCAGTTCAAGGCAATAGCTCTAACACAGAACAGACCTCAAACATAAATCTGAAGCTTTTGTAATAATTCACAAAGAAATTGTGAGTGGCTTGATTTACAGATTTACTGAGTGAAACAGGAACTTTGTCATCTTTCTGCCCATTTCTCCAACACTGCCATCTAAAAGTGCATCTACCCTGAAATACAGGTTCTGGGTCTGTTGGGATACAGTCTGTTTTCTTTATAGCAGACCCTGTGGTTCTCTGTCTTAGATTCATGATGAAAAATGTTGATAACAAACCATTGTTTTAGTTATTGCTGAATAGTGCTTGTTACAGTGTCTTAGAATTTGCTCTATAGTGCTTGTTACAGTGTCAAGGACTTCTTTGTTTTTCACTCTACCCCCAGGCTAGTAGGCTGGGGGTGGTCAAGATGCTAAGAGGAGATAGAGGTGGGACAGCTAAACCACACTCATCAAAGGGATATTCTACCTTACATAATGTCATGCTTAGACACAAAACTGGGGGGTAGTCTTTCCAGAGGACCCATTGCTTCTAGACTAGTGTTGGTATTCCAGTGGGATGTGGTGAGCAGTTGCCATTGAATCTCTTGGGTTTTCTCCTTTTTCTAGCCATGTATGAAAGTGTCTTTATCTCAAACTATGATTTTTTTTTCTCTCTCTCTTTTGCCTTTTTGATTCTCTTCCCCAGCCCACAGCAGGGTAGAGTGAGCAAGTGGCTAGTAGGTGCTTAGATGCTGGACAGGGTCAGGCTACCTCAGTACATCATGTGATTGTTAAAGTTGAGTTGTGTATCCTTAATTAGCCCAGTAAAGATCACAGTAGAATTCACAAGATATACATATCAGTACAGGAAGATAAAGAAAATATGTACTTACCAGGCTTGGTATGTGGCACCTCTGAGCTTGGTGATGTTCTAGGTTTGGAGGGAACACGCTGTGTTTCTTTTGGAACTGAAATTAAAACAATGACAGCAAGAAGAAAAAAAAAAAAGAAAAAACAAAGAAAACAAATATTAAAATATTTCAAGAACTGAGACTGACAAAAGGCATAAAATAAAAAAATAACACATGCCTGTAGGGCCCTCTGGTAACATAAAAATTATGAGTTATAGAGAAGTATGAATGTCTGGTACACAAAGAAATGGTGCTGATGGAGAACCTGTGTAACAGGATAACAAAAAATGAGGCCAGTATGAATGTAATGGTATAAAAGATAAAGCAGCACATGACAGAAAATTAGAACAGAGAAATGTAGTTAAGAGTAGATTGTAGTGCTGCCCTCCACTTTACAGAACACACGTGTGTGAGAAAAAAATGAACAAGGTGACTATGAATTGTAAAATCAAAAAATGAAAAGCTTACAGAATAGTTAAATTAAATAGCAAAAAATAATGACAGTGGAGTTCAGTGTAGATATAATTGTGGTGCTTGGTGTATACCGAGCAGTATTTACTTGTCTAGTAATTGGAACTGTATACTATGCATACTGTCTCATACAAAGCCTCATACAAAACCTCTAATACAATATTAAATGAAGTGCCTGAGAAAACATTGCAAGATGAAACACAGTGTAAGCTTAGTTCTCCCATAGGCTTCAATGAGATATCCAAATCACCCTGTTATTCAGAACATGGATTTTAGGGACACAAATCTCTTCCCTTTGGGGTATATTTAAAATACAGTTTATATAGAGAATTGGAACCAGAGACCATTTCCTTGTTTTCCAGATGCTGTTATTAAAAAGTATTATGGTGTATTGCATTGCATGATCACACACTCTAAAATGGCTTCAATCTGAAATAAACCTGATGGTTTAATGGTCATAAACATGTGAAGTTGATGCTATTTTCTTCCACTTCCCACATTAGAAACTAAAGCACAAAAGAAATTACATCCCTCTGTGTCAATTCTTCTGTATGGATGACAAAAAAATATTTCTCTGAAACTTTTAAGACAATCACAAGTGGATGATGGTGTAAAAAAAGTTCTGTATATCATAGATTATTGAAGAAACAATAATTTATTGTTTGTTTTGTTTGTTTTGGTTTTGGTTTTGTATTTTATTTTTTTTTATTAACAGAGAACAGTAGAAACCTGTAATAGTTGTGTGACAAAACCATTTTTTGAGAAGGCCAGACTACCATAAAAATGAAAAATGTTTATTGAGGTAAAAATTGAATTTATGAGAAGTTGCATTATAAGCTGTATTTTGGGAACAGTGGTTTATGATCATCTGCCATGGTTAAAAAAATTATAAGTGAACAAGGATTTAAACTGTTTTCTATAACACATTATTAGATAACATCAGCTTTTAAAAATACTACTCTATGTCTACAATTTAAAAGTCTTCAGCAAAGTGACACAAGATGGAAACGTTATTTATTCTAACAATGGAAAACAATGTGGGAAAGAATTGTATAATCTAGGTAGCCATAATACATGCTTTAACTGCTAAATATTTGCTTTAGTTACCACTGTAATCTGAGTTTAACAATCATATTCTCATTCTGCTGCTGTGAAGTAGCAGAGATTTATTCTTCATATGATGAAAAATACCTAGCTACTACTCTTGAAAACTGCTAATACATCACTAAATACAGCAGAACAGAACCTATTGTGTTTTAATCATCTTAGATAACTAAACAGCTGTTCATAAGTAACTGTCAATCCAATATAAACTCTATTACAAATAATCACACAAAGCAGTTTACCATCTTTGCCTTGTGGGATATGAGGCTTGGGTGAAGCTTTAGGTTTAGAAGGAATCCGTTGAGTCTCCTTTGGAACTGCAAGAGAAAACGTGGGTAATACATTGGTTAAACTGCACATCTATTTCCATCTGACATCAAGCTGAACACAGAAATATCACACCTGCAACAGAGAAAAAAAGTGTCTTGAGAAGAAGAAGGAAATAAAGTCAAGTAATATACTTCATGTGTTCAAAACAAACTAAGAAAGAGTGGGATTTCGGTCATCTTTGAAGCCCAGGCTTTAATTACAAAAATAAATAGCTAGGAAAAACACAAACAAGCATAATTACGTGAAAGTTGATTCAGAGCTGCCAGCATCATTTTATTTAAAAAAACAAACAAACAAACAAACAAACAAACAAACAAACAAATTTAAGCTGTGAAGAAAGCAATATGCCCAACTGTCAGGAATGCCAAGCAAGAGAAATACCTAGAAGAAAAAAAGAAGTTTAATTAAATAATCCTGAGGTGATTAATTTTAGCGATGCTTTCTGTGATGAAAAAAACAAACATGACATCTTGCCAAGGAAATATCATTACCTATCGTTGACCTTGGTGGTTTAATTCTAAGTGTGATAGGCTCCAAGACTGCAATGGAAACAGTATGATGAGTATAGAATACACTTCAAAAAAAAAAAAAAAAAATTACTCCACTGGTAAGTATAAAATCAGGTGCTAGTACTGCTCCAAAGTAATGCAGATCTTCAGATTAACTTTCACTACTTAAATCATGGATAATTAAATTTTGTAATAACATAGGTTCGATAAGAAAAAAAAAGCATAATTTTGATGACAACAGAAGCAAAAAAATATTCATATGAATCAGTAAATACTAGAACAAGTAAGGGAAGAGACCACAGAGAATAATTAACGAAAGGACTCTTGATATACAAAAATGTCAGGGTTTTTTTCACTTTATTTTCTGCAAGCCTCAAAGTACACAATTTCAAAGAAATGCCCTAACATATTTAGCATGAGGTGTTTTGGTCTTAGTAGATGATCTGGGCTTCCAATATGTGGTCTGTGATTTTGGAAACTGGAAAAAACTTAACTTGTAAAAAACAGTATTTAAGCTAAAAATAAATAGTGTCCCATATTAAAATCACATTCAGCAATGAAGAAATGAAGTCCAGGAAATTACCTTCAATTCATATCAATGAATAAGCACAGAAAAAAACATGGTGCTTAATGCAAGAAATATTGGATATGGACAAAAGAAGCAGGCAGATCCTTTAAAGAAAGGGATAGTCAATGAGTTGCATTTTCTTCTTCAGATAAAATAGCTTAGAAGAGTTTAGCCAAAAGCCAAAGAAATGAGAGCTAAGAAATTAGGCTAAGGAAACTGTTATTCTGTGTTGACCTTGGCAAACCAAGGCCTTAAGAAGAGCTTTGAGAGTAGTTAATGAAGTGGAACTTATTGCAGTTGAAAACAGTGTTGCTAATTAACCAAAACAAATTTATCATTTAATAAAAGAATTAAATTGATTAAAAGAATTTAAATTAAGAACAGACTTAGAACTATCCCTGTCCTGTAAAGTATCAGATATGTAGTTGGCTTCATCCAGGTTTTAAATAGGAAAGCTTTACCTCGAAAAACATCTTAAAGTGCTTCTCAGGATACAATCTGTGGGCTAAATGCAAACAGTGCCTCTAATCTTCTCCTGAATTAGTCATAACATTGCAAGATGCATTGCAAAGGACACCATTTTTCTTAGTCTACTTTTAAAACCTATTGATTAAATACTGAACACTATTGATTAAATCAGTAAATATATTTTTCCTATACTAAAGAAAGGTAACTATCATGTATTAGTTTATACAAAATTTCTTCTCACTAAAGTTTTTGTTTTGGCTTTTTTTATGAAATGGAACAAAATTTTTCATGGATTAATTGAAAAGATTAAATATTTTCTATAAATTTGGGACATTTTCAAGCAACACTCAGTTGTATGCAACAAAGAACTCCCCCTTCTGCAAAAATTGTCCACCAGTTTGGAGTTTTAAATGTGATTTTTAGGTTAAGTATATTATTTTCGTATTTCATAAAATGTTATTGTTGAAATAGTTCTTATTTATTCTTCTAATGTAAGTGAAGTTTCTAATCAGGTACCACTGAAGTGATCTCTTATCTTATAGAAGACAGTATTTTCATGCCAGAAACATGGAGAAATAAAGTGCCAAGACTATATTTTCATTTGTTGATCAAGAAGCCTAAAGGAAATGGTGTTTTCAACTGCATATGTTATCAGACCAATGAAAAGAGGAATGACTAAAGATAACTTGTAATCATTACCCTCTGCAGTCTTTGGACGTTCTGATGTGTAGGGACTCCTAGTAGTGACTGACACTGGAATGGTTGCTGCTGGAATAAAGAGAATTTTCTTGAGAAAAATGCAGATGTATCTACATCTATTTCCTAGCTTCTGGTACGGCTCAGCTGCTCTTGTTTCCCAATTAAAATCCCCTTCCTTCCCACTATAGAAATGGAAACATAGAATAAATAATAAATCTACTGAATGTTCTTAAGCAGCAGTAACCACCCCAGGTAGCTTTTGCTGCTCTTTGAAAACGCAAGGTGCATTTATGCTACAGGAACAGTGCTGGAAGAGCAGCTCTATCAATCTTCATCTTCCTGCTTTCATTAACATAGGTTTTTTTATTTGTTTGATTGTTTTTTCTTCTTGTGGCTCTAGACCACTGCAAAGAAACAGTTCCAGAGAAATATTTGGTAAATGTTTCTATTTTCTTCCACAGTGATATGTATGCTAGATGTGAAAGCTCAGAGGTGTAAACAACAACAAAGTCAAAGAAAGTAAGGTTGAAGGTCACCTAGTGTCACAGCACATGATACAATCAAGTTCAAAAGCTCTGTCTTTTCCCAAATTAATTAATTAAGTTTGAAAGGAAAAAACTCCAAAGTTTCTGAAAAATATAAAGAACTTTGAAGACTTTGCCTTCACTCTTCTCAGCCTGTGTTTTATTACTTATATCCCCTGGTGCTTTATTTCTCTTTATTTATGCTACAGATCTTCATTAGGAAAGAAAAAATGATTGACAAATTGTACAAAGTGCATCAGAATTTGTTTTTGGACATACAATTTCTCATGTTGAAACTCACAAACATTTTAAGACACTTAAGTGTGCTTATTTTGAGGACACTACCTTAAAAATTTTAAATAAAATAAAATCCGAGATCTAAAAACTTCCAAACTCTGTCAGTTTGGATATCAAATTATTTTATTAATTTTAAAGTCTCTATTTCCTCATCTGAGGGGGATGAGATGGAATAAAGGAACTGAAACATTTCATTCAGGGTTTTAGATCTTCATTTACTTACTGGCAGTACTGAGTACTGCATAACATATCTGTGCCTTGGCACCGCCCTTTGCTCTACATCAAAGCAGGGGAATACAATAGGAAGCATAACAACAGATAAATCAGGTAACTTTGCATTTACTTCCAGAACTAGCTTGAGACCATGTATTCACTGCATCATGTTTTTCTGATTAATCTTAAATCACTCAGATCTGCTTTTTTCTTTTCAATGTCTTTGTCTTGTTGTTTGTTTATTGGTGGTTTGTCTGTCTGTTTGTTTTTTAAATAAAAATTTCAACAATGCAGACCTCCTCCCAATCCTAAGGAGATTCTGAAAGTCTCTGCTAATGCAGGGGGGTTGGACTAGATGATCTTCTAGGTCCCTTCCAACCCCTAATATCTATGAATGAGTCTATGAATCTCTTCCCAGCCCATAAAAAAAAATAATTTTAAAAAGAGATGTAATTTAATGATGATGAGAGGACAATGTCTGGGAGGTAATAAAATGCCTTTCATTTCCTCTGACCTTTCTGAAAGCAAGGTATCTAAGTGAAAATCCCAGACAATATAAGCTGACTGACATAAATGTTATTTTTTTATAATATTGAACAATTTATCGGACTACTGGTTTCTAAGCATTGAGCAGCAAGGGAGCCTGAGACTTAGAATGACAGAAGATAGTAAAAGAAACATGCACCAACTCATCAAACAGTGTTTTCATAGGCTGAGAAGGCATGGTTTTCTGGTATGACTTTACCTCCAAAAGACACACTTAGATTTTCTAATAGTCCTTCTAGGACTCTTATAGTCCTAGTAAGGGAGAGAAGACTGTAAAAGGAACTATGGAAATTTACAAATAGTAGGCAGATGTGATTGTCCTCTAAAATAGATGAGTTCTGTTTATTTTATTATTTATTATTATTGTTAAAGCAGTTCTCTTGCAAAATCTATCACACAAATAGAAATGCATGAACGTATACGAAGAAATACTATTTTGCTCTAGAGGCAGAACAGAGTGCAAATTATAATACATCATCTACAGGGACACAACAGGGGTTTACTATGAAGATCTATTCTTGCTCTTTCCAGGAAAGAAAATGTCTGAGTGCAGTTCGATGCATGGTAGAAAAAAAAATGAGTATAATTTCCTTTCCTGAAAAATGGAGAATTTAGTATGTTTAGCTAGAGACATGACTGCTAACAATTATGCAAGTGAGCACAACGGATAGGGAACATAATCAGACTGACAACAGCAGTGTTTGGGGTTTTTTTTCATGCAAGCAATAGATTAAATTATCCAAACAGTAAGAAGTTATAAACTTTTACTAGAGTGTACAGTTGGTTGGTTGGAAAAACTGGAAATTGCTTATGTGGCTTTGTTTGGTTTAGTATGGTTGGTTTTGTTGCTGTTTGTTTGCTTGCTTGTTCTAGTGTTACAGGAAGGGGTTTTTTTGCTCCACTGCAAAAATTCCAACAGAAAAATTACAAAAGTATTGATAAGAATTAAAATAAAAATTAACTTTTGTGAATTTTGTTTGACACAAAGTGGTCATTAATAAGTCAGTGATCAACTATGAATTTGACACATATTCTTCATTATTTTGATTCACTGCAATGGAAAGGTGATGACCATTGTCATGACACAAGTTTCTAGACTGAGCTGAACTCCCAAGTGACACTGGAAAAGGAGATCCTGCTCTTTGACCATTTTGCCACCTACTCCAAATATACTTTATTCCCATGCACTGCAAATTTTAAGCCTTGAACTCCAACTTCTAAGCAAGAATACAATCATTTGCCCTGTCGGAATAAATAGCAAATTCAGAAATATCTAAAGGCAGGAAAATCATCACAAGCTTAATCGTGATTAAAAAATGCTCCTTAAGATTCCATCTGATTGATCAGTGAAACAGCTATCAGGGAAAGGATAAACAGGCATGTGTGTAAATTCAGAATCATGCCCCCTTCTTTATAATTATATAGAAACTTGTCATATAGCCATTAATTGTGGAAACATCAATATATAGTGTTGATCTTGGCAGTCCAAGGGTGTAAAGCAATTTTATCCAACAGTTCCCAAATGAGTCAGGTTGTGGTTTTTTTCCCTGTAATTTCATAATTACCAGGCAGATCTGTGTTCAGCTATAGGCATCTACAGCAGAGACAAAAGTAATTATTCTAGTAATACAATACTGGATTTCTTATACTAAAAATGTTGTAGGAGCTGTAATCACCATGAAAAACTAATTACGCACACTATTTTGAGACTGTTCCAAGTCATAAATACCATGTAGTTAACAAGCTTCACAAATAATTATTTGGTCTGAAGGGAGAAATTAATTTTTGTGACCAAAAAAACCCAAACATTCACAGAGAATTTGGAAATAATTTAATAATATTGTCTGATGCCCTACAGGATTAAGTAATGTTCTTACAATATACAATTATGCAATTTTAAGTTTTCTAACTTCATTATAGACCATGTAACACTTAATATTTTTGTAACTGTATTCACTTATTCTTCAGCTCTAGAAAATGTCAGGTACCTTTTCTTCTCTGATAAACATCATAGACCAAATTAAATTCAAATATGAAGGTGCAATTTCATTTGCCATCATAAAATGACAGCACTAAATCCCAGAGCAGAATTTCTCTCTTATTTCCACAGTTTCAGATAAGTCTACATTATATATATATATATACACAGATTATACATCTGTA
>JAOEGS010009783.1:18976-29295 GCA_025447755.1 Corythornis vintsioides | reverse complement strand
ATCTTCGAATAAATAAAGATTGAAAAATATTTCCTTTGCTTTTGCCTGGATTTTAATGTGGGAAATAATTAATTTTTTCCTAGTGTTACAAATTAAACATAAAATTCTATGATGCTTAAATAATGTTCATTGTATTTTGGCCTCGTCCTTAACCCTCATTAAAAAAAATCTCATTAAAAATTCAAGTGAAGTAAAATTGCCCTACTATTAATAAATTAGCAAATGACAGAAACTGTCTTTTTGGTTTCAATTTCATATGAGTGCATAGAATCTATGTCTTACAAGCAATGTGCTTTGATAGAACAATAATGCAAAGAATCTGCATGGGTTTCTGGCCCAAAGCTGTAACTGCCTGAAGATGATTAATATTGACAATTTATTTTAAACAACATTAAATTTACAGCATTTAAATGCCTGATTTCAGAAAAAAAAAAAAAAGTATTTGAGAAAGCTGAGCGTAGATGCTGACAAATGTCAGTATGTTTGGGTTTTCTGTTTGTTTTCTGGGGTTAGTAAATTATTATAACCTATGGCAAACTGTTTCCAAACTGCTTCTGAGCAATGCAGAAATAGATATATAGAATATATATAGAAACTTGATGTTGCTTCATCACACAAATAGTGAAATATACATATATAGTACAGTAAATTTATGTTAAATTGTAGCATTTGATAAAATAATGAAAATATTGCTGTAGGAAATGAAATATAATGCAGTCCAAAGCTACCTACCCTAGTAAATGACACAAACACAATAGGAAAAAGCAGTGCAAAATTATTTCCCAGTCATTATTTTCTAAACTGTTTGGTTTTCTATTCTAATGTGCTACTGCCTCAGTTAACAGACCTCGCTGTCATCTCCTATCTGCCTCAAAAAATTATAATTCACTTTTTTTTTTAATCATTTAGACTCCCATGACTCCATCATATTTCCACAGCACCCATTAGAGGCAGATACACGTTGAGTCATATTCCCTCTTCCTAGCACATGCATGTTTTTTGGCAGCACCTAATACTTATGAATTACGACTTCTAAATCCAAAAAATACAGGTAAGAAAAACTCTAGTCTGCAGCTTTCTGCTTCAAAAGCATTCAAACAAATCTGGAACAAAAATGGGATTTTAAACTTCTTTTTTTTCTGAACCCTTTCTTTAATACAGTACAATCTGTCACACTAGAAACCTCCAGGCAGCTGAGAATATTCAGAAGAAGCTGACAAAACTCTATCTGGTTAGAAATGACACAGATAACAGAGTCCTCAACTATTATCTTGTGTCTTAACATAGTAGCTGAATCTCAAAATAAAGAGCAGAGCAAGTTCAAGAAGACAGTAGCTATTAGAGCTGAGATTCAAAGGACTCTTGGAATCAGGGTTAGGAGTTGGCAAAGTCTCTCTTCAGGGCAAGAGGAATTGATTCAAAGACAATGTCCCCATCTGTCTTCTGTTATTGCTTTGGAGTAGTGTGAAATCCTGTGCTTTATAAAAAGACAGCTCTAATAATAGCAGCAGTACACCAAACAGATGCAGAAACTAAAACAATTTCTGTAGCAAGAACAGTGTGAAGAGCAGCAAAGGCAATTTTTTGCATCTGGTCTCTACACGTGTCCACAACTTGCAATATGATCTCTAACATCTACAATATAAATTTCTTTAGAGGGTGACATATTTTTGTTTCAGCATTACTTGCAAAATCAAAACAACACCAAAAACAAAACAAAATGGAAATTTATATTATTATTATCATTATTTTGCAACTATTTGGAATGTGAAGGTTGATAGCAAAACAGGTACCACATTCAGAAAGACTGTAAAGAAGAAAATCCCAAATATTCCAAGGCTGGCCTGTTTGTGTTATTAGGCAGAAAGGAGACTGGAGAACTAGCACTGTGCCAGCTCTTAAGATGTTTAGTCTGTTGTGTTTGGTTTTTTAATCTTCTTTCTGTCAGGAAAGCATCTCTTTGTTTAATGAAAGTTGTTCATTTTGGTAATTAAAAACAAAGTAGGTGCCTTTCAATTCTGAAAGATGCTGAAAAAAAAAAAAAAAGCCAGAAGTTAAATGCTGTTTTCAAATAGAAAAAAAAGGAAAGGAAAGGGAAAAGGAAAAAGGAAAAAAGGAAAAAAGGAAAAAAGGGAAAAAAAGGAAAAAAGGAAAAGAAGGAAAAGGCAAAAGAAGGAAAAGGCAAAGGCAAAGGCAAAGGCAAAGGAAAAGGAAAAGGAAAAGGAGGAAAAGGAAAAGAAGGAAAAGGAAAAGAAGGAAAAGGAAAAGAAGGAAAAGGAAAAGAAGAAAAAGAAGGAAAAGAAGGAAAAGAAGGAAAAGAAAAAGAAGGAAAAAGAAAAGGAAAAGGAAAAGAAAAAAAAAGAAAAAAGTTTTAAGAGCAAAGCAATCTGCTTCATGTAGATGACACTGTCTTATGTTTAATCTTTTGGTGTAAGACAGTCTTTTAGTTCAGGAAAGAAGAATATAGCCTATAAACTAGATGTTAATCTTCATTGCTGAAGATTATTGAGTAGGCTGATGTTTAAGGAAGTGATAATGTGAGAACCTGAATGTCTCAGGAGCCTTTTCCATCATATCTCCTAGCCCAGGGAAAGCATGCTGTCTGGAAGGCTAGTTATCCTGCTTCATCTCCCACTGAAAAGCCCCCTAGTAACCACAATCCACATGGAAACACATTGGTTCTGATTATGAATTAAATTTTAAAATAAATGAAGAAATATTTACTCTTGAAAAAAAAAAAATGACACTGCATTTTACTACTTTCTGCCCCAATACAGCTTAGGAGAGATTTCTTCTCTTCACCAGCTCCCAGGTGGAACTGGCCATTTTAAAAGGCTTATTTTAGTGCCTTGCAAAGCAAGCTGTGAAGTGATAATGAGGCAGCACTGTGGGTCCCAGATAAAGGGAGTATTTATTTAGCAGAATGTTGCACCATCTACCTTTCAGGAGCAGGAAGCCTGCTCTGAGGACAATGGCAGTTCCACAAATAGACACAGGCTTCTTGATTTTGTTTTCACTGTGTGGCTTCATACAGCTATCCCCTTAGAAAACAGATCCAATGCTCAGAGCCACAAGCAAAATGCCACACAGTGGGGTTTGCTTCAAGCAAGGCTTAAAGCAAGTTCATGCACCCCACAGAAGGGTTTTTTGCTGAATTTGCCACAGGTTATACTGGACACATTTCTAAGCATCAGTAACAACAACAAAAAAATTAAATCAGAAACTTTGTTCACCTGAGGAGTCTGCAAGATCATTCTTTGGGGTTCTTCTGTGACAACTTCACTTTTTTTGGACACATTTGACAATAGCACTGGCTACCAGTTTTTGGACTCTAATCCACTGCACTGAGAGCTTCCTTATTCACATTAGATGATGTTCCTGGACTCCACTGCATCAAAACATTTCCTTTGATGTCTGCTGAAATTTCATCCTTAAAGACCAGCTCCAACCTCCTGTGTGCCCTTTCTCCACTACCTTTTCTAAAACCACCCGTGTCAAACACATTGCAGGTTTTGAGAAGTACAAATACAAACCAAGAGTTTTAAGGCAAGTATTTCTAGTTCCATTCATAGTTAATGGTGGGACCATTTTCCTCATCTGTATTGTGCACCTGGTGAAATGTCAAAGACCAAGACAGAGCTTTTTGTTTTGTTCAGCTGAGTAAAAGAAAAGCAAGCTGGTGAGAAGCTGTCCCTGAAGTGGTGCTCACTGTTCAGGGCTAGGATGCAGCAAAAGGCATCACCTTCTTCCAACACCACTTCTATTATCTTCCCAGATACTGTCCTGAAGCAGGTATCAGTTGGCACAATGCTATGTCCATTACAAGCCAACAGAAACCTGGTAGCTAATTATCAGCATTGTTTACAGTTAATTTTATTTTTTTTTAATTATTTTTAGACATAGATGCAGAGAAGACTGTGTGTTACATCTCAGCCTCCCACACATGCACAGTAAGAAATGTATTCCACATGGACCTGGCTTGTGGCACAAGTTTGGGCACTGACAGGCAAACCTGTTATAGGTTAGTAAGCTTCTATTTACCCACACTTAGCACAGAGAATTGTCTTCTGAAGGATGAGAAGAGGCACAGCTACATGAAAGATAAAAGCAGCAATATTTAATTGACATTTTCTATCTAAACACAGCTTCAAGGAGAATTTGTTTTCCCAATCAGTATTGATTGACTGACCTGGAATGTCTCCAAAACAGAGCATCTACCACCTCTCTGGGCAAACTGCTCCTATTTTCATCACCCTCACTGTAAAAAATGTCTTAATTACATCTAGGCTGAATCTACCCTCTTTAGTTCAAAACCATTACCCCTTGTCCTGTCACAACAGGCCCTACTAAAAAGACCTTTAAGTCCTGAAAGGCCACAACAGGTCATTAACAGGTATTAATGGGAAAAGTTTGTAGGCACAGCACTGAATACGTAAGAAAATATATTTTAGCTGATGCTGCACAGAAAAGCTACAGACCTAGGTCAGCAGGGAACAAACCCAAGAGCTGTTGCTGCCCAGTGGAAATAGCAAAGTGACACCAGTACAAGCCAGCCAAGGGAGCACAGGGCTGCCCACCATGCTCTATTCATTCAGATTTGCTACTCATGAGTCAGGGAAACTTGGGAACCATTACTCTAAACAGACCAAAGACTGGAGTGATAGTATTGTTCTACTGGGACTGCATTTTATTTTACTTCATTAACTTTGCTCTATTCAATTTTGCCAGCCCTTCAGTCCAGCTTTGGAATTAAACACGTTCATCATTTACTGCACTCACATCACATTTCTGTAAGTCTAGCACCTGAACTGAGAAAGGGGTTGAACAGAATCCCAAACCACCCACTAAGTGGGATTTACCCATCCTCATCTCAGGCAAATTCTGGTGGTAACAGGCAGGTCTCACCCACCAATGTCCCACTTGTAGCAGTGCAGGTTTTTTTATTTTAGGATTGTATTTTTTTCATAGAATCATAGAAGGTTAGGAGTTGGAAGGGGCCTCTAGAGATCGTTGAGTTCAACACCCTTTTTAAGATGTTACTCATTAGCACTGAAATTCAAAGCAAGAAATGCAGTAACTACCAACTTTTGCTGCTGAAATGTATCTTCAGGGAAGCGCTGTCTTTCCTGCAGCTATTGAATACTTGGAATGAGAAATATTTAGGAACTCCATCAACAATTCCCAGATGAATATATATTATCTCATTAATAGATGTTCTGTTTTGTGGCAAAGGCAGGTAAGGAAAAGCAGAACTGCAGAGTCCTTTCCAAACTACCTCATTCCAACTTCAGTCTGGATGGAAGGCTGCTGATATTCCTGTTGTGCTTGGCCACAGGTTTCCCTAATGAGGAGCATCACCCATAGTAATTAGTTACCTTTGCCTTTTGGGAGCACAGTTGTTTAGGCCCTGATAACTATTAAGTATTTTTAGAAATAAGAAACTGAGTAATAACCAAAAGCTGGATTTTTAACAGAACTTGTTAGGCACTGTTTGTATCAGCTCATTTCCAAGGGAGGAATTATTATTATCAGTCAGGGAAGGATTTGTATGCAAACATTTAAGCTATTGGTAAAGCATAACAATTGAATGTGGATTCATTAAATAGGGCTGCATCTGAGAACTAAATTAGGTATAGGAAATGGGGAAAAAAAAGATCTATCTTAAAATGTGCTAGGGTCCATTTACACTCCTAGATGAGATTGCTTTGCTCTGTGCTACCCAAAGGCACTTCCAAAACTTAGGCAGTGTATTAGATGGTGTTAATCAGAACTTTTTATCTAAGTAGGTCAAATGCTGAAACAAATCTTGAAATCTTATGCACTGTTAAAAAAAAACCAACCAAAAATCTCCTGAAAGCAGTAGAGCTGAGGTGCTAATCACTGTCTAAAATAAAAAAACCTTCTGCATAAACACTACATGTAGCACTTGAAAATGCAGTCACACACCTGAGGCTGTTCTTTCACTGCCATTTTAATTCAGTTTTTAATAACCAGCTGAATTTTAATAAGATAACTTTATTAGCATATATAGTTGTTTAACTTCACAAAGATTAACTTGTTGAACATTTAATTTATTTTTTTTTCTGATATCAAGACATCCCCAGTCCCAAACGGTCAGGCACATTTTGACTTTTGGAATATGTTCTTTCAACAAATTTATTAAGGCAAGGCAGGATTGGTGTTTTTTCTCAGTTTCTCTACAGTAGGTGTATTATATATCTTTGAATAGCTTTGGCTGATAATGAGGCATCATGGAGATGACAATGAAGGTACTAGGAAAAACTAAAGGAGAAAGAGCCTCACCTTCAAACTTCAGTGGAGACAATTGTGACTTCAGGTTCCAGGCAAACACAGCATACACACTGTCCTAGGTGTGCTCTCCTCTACTGCAAATCAACTAAAAATCTCTTTAGTAAAGCCTAATTGAAGATTACCCAATATGATCTTCATGTCTTCTTTCACAATTCAGAGTTAAAGTACATACAAGTTCATAGACAGGTACAGAAAAGTTGCCATGGATGTAAATGGAAATACCATTAACCTCTCTGAAGGAACATGAAATAAAGCTCTGCCTGCCTCCTGACCTAACTGAAAAGCTGTTTAACTGCAATTAGGATAGCACAGAACCCTTGCTGCTATGAAATGGGCTCAATTAGCTTGGGCAGAGTACCAGCACAGCTTTCTGCAGTCTCTGGATGCAGACAGAACCTCTTGCAGCAGGGAAAAAGTGAACTCACATCTGCCTAAAATGGACATAGTGACTTCCTGATGGTTACAGCTCTAAGTGCAGAACTAGGACTATGAATTTTGCTGAAGTATAACTTAGATGAATCAAATACCAAAACAGATAAAAGGTGAAATATTATTTATCTTCTCTAAATAGGATGGAGAGAAATAGGTAACTTATTGGGGAATACAGTGCTGTACTTTGGTTTTGACAATAGAGCCAAAGTAGCTTCCTGAACCAACAGAGATTTAGAAATTCTGCCTTCCCAACATCCATCACCCAACATTACTGTCCAAGGGAAGGTTTGGTTTATTTTCTTCACATACATAACCTGCAGGCTATACATGACTGATGACTATATGTCTAAGAGTAATAACATAAAATGTCATGTTTAAGCCTCAGTTAAATGTTGGAATGATTCCATATTTCCCCCCTCAAGTTAACTTATTAAGAGTCAATTCAAGGCACCAAATAGAGTTTTCTAAAAGAGTCTGTAGGTTTCTATGTATTTGTTCTGGTCTACAAGAATGTGTTCAAGCATGAAAAATAACCTAAGTTAATTAGCAAGTAACTAATTTAAGGAAGAAGAGTCTTTAGCAAGCACACTCCAAGTTTTGTCATGCCTTCATGGAAAATAAAGTGTCTCTCCTAATTCAATTGTCACACTAAGTGTTCCTAATAGATCTGCACAATGTTAGAGAGAGAAGGGTTTGATTGTAAACTGTAAATATTCTAAGAACTATTGCGTGACCTTTTCAGACAAATACATGCCTGAAAAATATTATATTCTTTAGAATTCTTGCCAATTTATTATCAAATACATGCCTGAAAGAAGATTACATTCTTTAGAATTCTTGACAATTTATTATAAAACAATATTCAACTGTATGTAACATTTCTAAATGCAACAATTCAGAGTGAGTGAGGACATAGAAAGATAAATCTGGTTCACAGTCTAAAATCTTCTTCACAGTCTGGGAAAACACTACAACAGGGAAAAAATTCATAAGAAAAATTATCTGTCAGTCAAAGATTTTCTTGGCATAACTTCAGAAATTTACTCCCACTCTGCTACACGTTTTGATCTAAAAGTTCATCCTCTCAAATCACCATGTTAGACTAAGCTAGCAATCCTGCTAGAAAACAGAAACCTGTATGAAAGTAAAAAATGATTGCAATCTCCAAAACATACTTATGCCCTCAAATATTAAATTCAGAGTTTTGTTTATTCTTAAACACTGTGTTCATATGTCTAAAATAGTTTGCTTATGGACATTTTTTCTTTATTCCTCTCCTGTGAAGACAGATATGAAAGGAATTGGATTCATAATACTAAAAAGGAAATGAATAATGATGTTCACAGAGATTCAACAAAATGTAGTATTTACTTCCAAATTCCTTATGCAGTGAATAGTATCTGGTGTATGAAAATGTATTAAGTCCTGCAGGTTTTGTTTTATTTGTACAAAATGCATACTATTTCCAAGTGGATGCCCTATGAAAGCAAGAAAAGGAAATCTCCTGAGTCATAGGACCATTTCTTAAATATAACAGCACCAAAAACAAACTTTTGCACTACAAAGACTTAACAAATAAGAAGTTAATCAAAATATACAACTACCAGGATTGTAAATTACAGAATCAGCAGCAGTACTGTTTTCATTTACAAAGACAAAAGTGGTCAATGCAGTGTGCTGACTTGTATTGCATTTAATAGAGAAAAAAAAACCCAAAGAAAAACAGTAACAGAAGACTTTGAGCATAACATACTTGCTAGTCAGAATTTTGATTTTAAGACCTGCCCTGCCATTTTGTAACAGCATTTGTGTATGCTATGGATACAGAAATGGAACTGTTTTAAACTATAAAAATGTATTTGGGAGGGGGTATGGGGTGTGCAGCACCATTTTCTGTCACTTTAACACCACATAGCACACAAATGTCACAGAAAAGTCACCCTGGAACTATTTACATTTGTTCACAGAGTCTTTCCCTTACAACTAACTGCAAAAGAAAAATAAAGAAACTAGAGGAGGAAAACTGTCTAGCAACAAGCTGTACTAGAAGACAGATACAAAAATAGGAGGTTTCTTGGCTTGAAGGAATTCCAACCCCCCCCTCGATATTCAGAATTAAGTTCATTAATTTCAATGATAGAATTAAGTAGTTAATCTGAGCAGTAGTCTACACTAGTTATGACTATGAACACCACAGATTTTGGAATAGGTAATATTAATTAATAATATATAAATAGATAATATAGGTAACAATTGCTTTGTGATTAAACACTGGACTTGGAACTCTGGTCAGAAATGCTAGCCAGATTTGAGGTCCCAGAGGTTAGGCTCTAGTAACACAAATAATAAATTTTAAGACTTCTAAACCATGATGGCTATTTCTAAAACAAACAAACCAAAAAAACCCACAACCTTGGGATCAGCACTAAGTATATCTGAGTGCTAGGGAGAAGAGGAAAATAATTGACAACCCAACACCTTAAAAATTAAACAATAGGCCCCCCACACTATTTTGCTAAAATGTCATATTTTTCAGTTGCTTTTTCCCTCCCTCTTTGCAACAAATTTGGTACTAACATTTAGGTTTTTTTTTTTCCTCTTCAAACAGAAGAGTTACAAATTTATTTTTAGCCTGGTTTCCTAAGGAAATGAAACTTATCCGTCAGACCCTCATCACAATAACTTTTGAATTCATATCATGATTTCTGCCAGGTCTGACAGGGTGTAAAAACATGTTAAGATTCCAAAAACTGGCAGTTGGCTCAGGCAAGAGAATTTATCTAGTGCTCCCACTGTGGGTTTGCCTTCCCTGGGTATCAGGGAGACACTCAGGAGCTGCTCCCTACCACCTGTGAGACCAGGCCGCTGCAGTTGTGCTCCTTGAAGGCCCAGGTGGAGGGGAAAAAGAATCTGGTTGATCATATATTTGCATAATTCCAATTAATTTGCCAAGGAAAGTAACACTGACCAAATCCCTCACTCATCTGCTTTGTCACAGGTCCACTACAACTGAGATGAGCAGTTGAAATTTGCTGAGGATCTAGCATCAGACACTGTGAAGACTGGAGTTGTGAAATGTGTTAATGATGTGAGGGAAAAATCTGGTGAATTCCAAGAAGATCTCCTGTAGATGGAGAGCTGCATAATAGAATAACAATAATAAACATCATTACAAAGAAGCAGAGGGCATTAAGTGTTCAGACATCTGCAAAAAAACACTGGTATTAAAGATAAGCTACACAAAAGCCTTTTTATTACAGTACACCCATATTTTAGGGGAAGAGTGTCAGGCAAGCAAAGGGGGTCTCAGCTCAACCTTCCATGGTGCACCTTGCTGTCTTGTGCAGGACACAACTGCAGTTTCTTCTCCTGTTTTTCAATGTAAGAATATAAATAAAACAGTAATTTCAACACCTCATTTTTATCAACCTCATCTCAAACTCCCGAGATGTTTGGCTTCATGGTTTTGTCTTTCAGAAGTAAATCTCCAAGTATGATCAGGAAACACAGAATTCACCTAGCAAATACATGCTTTGGGAAATGCAAAGTAACAATGGGAATAGACAGCTTGTAAT
>JAOEGS010009782.1:45658-69086 GCA_025447755.1 Corythornis vintsioides | reverse complement strand
TGTTGGTCAGTACAAGGTCCAGCATCACTCCTCTCCTTGTTGGCTCCTCCAACACCTGCATTAGGAAGTTATCATCAGTGCTCTGAAGGAACCTACTGGACTGAGCGTGTCTGGATGTGCAACTTTCCCAACAAATGTCTAGGTAATTATAGTCCCCCATGACAACCAGAGCCTGGGATTTCAAGGCTACTTCCAGCTGCCTGTAGGCCTCATCAGCTTCCTTACCCTGATCCGGTGGCCTGCGGTAATGCACCATCCCACTCAGGCCTGTAGAAAGGGAGCCATACTCCTGAATCCCATTACCTCTGTACTTTAAATGTAATAAGGACACCAGCACTAATGACCCTCGGCACCACCCCAGACAGCTGCAAGCCCCCTCTCCCTCCCCAGCTAGATTTCCCATCCCTGGGCTTTGTTAGGGTGGGATTTGTACCAAAATGTAAGAACATCAGCATGAAGCCATGTTGTTAGATATGCATAGGTCTCCACAGATCACCTAGATTATGAAGCCTTGTGAAAGCTGGTTGGTGCTGTGCTAATTGCCCCTGCAGCAACCCCTGGTACCCCTGGGTCTGCAGGGCCAGACAAACTCCACCACCTGGGGTGGCCACCAGCTCCTCTGGCCCATAGCAGCACCTGGGCTGAGCTGCCCCACCAGCTCAGTCTTTAGGATAAAAAGTCAAAGGGATTCAAATAGGATATGACAACTCATGAGCATTATTTTGAGCTGGTTGTTACAATTCAATAGAATTGCTTTTAAATAGCTCTGCTGGTGTTTGGGAAGTGGGCTGAAGGCAGCCAGGTCTTGTGGAAGTGTTATTTCCCGTAGACACTCCCCAACAGGCAAGCTGGGTTGCTGTCACCTTTGTCTGTGTTCACACTGCTCCTCAAAGCAAACTCATTGCCAAACAAACAGGTTTGTAACTTCAAACTTCATCCAGCTGCCCTGCTTTGATCAGCCAGTTATTTCCACTGCCTTCAGAGGGACTGCTCATGTTTAAGTGTCTTGTTGAATCGAGGCTTAAATATTTTGAAAACCTGCATCAGCAAAACACACATCTGCTCTGGGTAATCTGACCCAGTAAGCCCCATAGCGTGCTTAACCTTAAGCCACTCTTCAGACCTATCAATGTAGTCTGAAGTGCTTTGCTGATTTGGAGCACTATAGTTTTCCAGAGATTGTGGCTGCTGCTCCTTCAGCAAAACTAGCCTGAAAATGGACTGGGATGTGCAGGTCACATCCTCAATCCAGCAGGTGGGATGGCTCAGCTGAGCCAGGAACTGTCTCCCTGGAATCACAACACACAGCTGCTGGTGCTGCCTTCAGCCAAAAGCTTTTAAAGGAGGCTGAAGGTGCTGCAGACACAGAGTATGGGGAGAAGGAACCTTAAGGTGAGAGAGGAGCTTTATCTCAGCCACTTTGCTGTCCCTCTCTACTGGGACTGAATCAGAGGTCTCACCCCCTGACAGCACACTGGCTTTCATAGCAATAAAGTATAACTTGGCACTTCTATAGCACTTTCCAGTTAAAAGCTGTGCTGAAATATTATCTAATTAATTGAACCAATAGCCCTGGAAAGCAAAAAGAGGGAGCTAGCAAGCTGAGGTACTTGCCCAATGACAAACACTGAGTCAGTGGAGGAGTGGGAGGAAAACTCAAGGGCCCCTGATGTCTAGATCTGAGACAACAACATCCTTCTTGTAATAACATCATTTCAGTAATATAAAAATTATCACCCATACATTTAATTACAATTACAGCCAAGTAATTCAAATTAATAAACAAGGAGAGAGGTTTTCATCTCAATTAAGACCTCCTAAAAAAAGAATCACGTGCTTTGCACATCTGTAAGATGTTAAACAAACCAATTAAAAAGTATAACTATGTGGTACAAGCACAATTAAGAAATCCTTCTTTTAAAAGCTCAGGGCATGTGGCAGAGGCTGCCCTGCAGCGAGGCTTCGCTTGGCTGCAAGGGGCACATTGCACGGCCCTTTCCCCCACTGCAGGTGGCCAGAGGCTTGACACAGCACAAAAGCCACTGAGACCAGCCTGTCACCACTGCAGTGCCTGCAGGACAAGGACACCATCCTCCTTGCCCCAGTATTATTTTTGTGTGTGAGAAAATATACATGCAAAATCGGCCAAATAATCTCTAAATGTCACTGGCACTGTAGCAATAGCAGAACAGATATGTCAAGAAGCAGCAATAAAAAGGCAGTCATTTATCCACAGAAACTATCATCCCAGAAGGTAATGAGCAATTAGAAAGTGTTTAATAAGCTCTTATCATCAACAGCAAAATTTATATAAAATACATTGCTAGGCATGATGGGTTAGAAGAGATACTTTCAGATATTTATTGTAATCAATATCATTCCAGAGGACCATTAGTTACCTGGAAGACATTCTATAACAATAGAATTTTATTAAAATATTCAGTAGTTATAGACTGAAGAGAAAAAACCCAACTGAACCTAAATAACCCCAGGAAAAATTCTGTAGAGTACTCAGAGTACTCAACTGAAATAGAGGAGGAGAGAGAAAAAAAAGAGAAGACATTAAAATGCAATTAATGGAAAATACTGTTAAACTGAAGCAGCATTTTATAAACAAAAATAAATTACCTGTATACAAGGAAATATTCAAAATGGAAAATGGAGTGTACATTTGGAAATCTTACCATTGTGGATGAGGAGCAACCTCTTTATTTGACAGATATTTATATGAGCAGAAAAAAACCCCCAGAGTTTGCTAATATTGTGGATTGTGTTTATTATGCAGGATAAAACATGTTTTCTAACAAGCAATTTAGATAAAAATAATGTCATGCTGCTTTGCTTTTCCGACAAACAATTATTTAATCGTAAAACTATATTGCAAAAGATATTCCTGTGCAGGACAGAGTATCTGACTCTGAATATGTGCCATGTTGCAGCCACTCAGCAGCTAACGCATCTTCAGCTCTGGGGCTTTGCTTTTGTAGCCTTATTCTCCCAGGGAGTTGTTTTTCAGAGCTCCTACTAGGTTGGTTCTGTAGGTCTGGCCATTCCATAATGTTATCCAGCCTCTGGAAGCCTTCCCAGGAAGCTGGTGAACAGGGGATCACTGTGCGTTGCTGTTTTATAGCCCAAATGGCTTTCAATAATTGAACATTAGCATGATGGGAAAAGTGCCAGTAAAACTTTTATTATAAATCTTTGCTTTTCTCCAGCATTGAGGGTCAAATAAAGAAAGCCATTCACAATTACCATACGGGTTTTAGCATCAGCAGTTAGGAAAATGTGGCATGTACATAGATTTTTTTTCCCGAGCAGCTCATTTTTCTGTCCTTCACTAACCTTTTTTTCTCCCAGTAATGGACTGGTTTTCGTGTCAAGCACTTTGTAGCAGGCTGGGTCTAACCTCTCCTTTTCCCTCTCCCTATGGTCTTGCATCTCCATCAGAAAACCACTGT
Organism: Corythornis vintsioides; assembly: GCA_025447755.1. Lineage (NCBI taxonomy): Eukaryota > Metazoa > Chordata > Aves > Coraciiformes > Alcedinidae > Corythornis > Corythornis vintsioides. Next base: position 65,628 of record JAOEGS010009782.1, on the reverse strand, counting down.
ACTTTCAAGGATGCAAGAATATCTTCCTGCTCACTATCACCATGTTTTCCCTCTCTCCCTCACTCTGGGGCTAGAGGGTGAGCTGAGCTCTCCCACCTCCAGCCCTGGTTTGGTGGGATCTGCCCTGAAAACAGAGGTCCCATTTGCATCCAGTCCCTGCTGCTGCCCCTTGGCAATGCCAGTGCACAACCCCAGGGCCAAGGATGCAGGTGGTAGCCTTTTCATCCATCACACATGCAACCAGGACAGCAAACAAGCCCCTTGCTGATTCCCTGCCTAGTCTCAGTCAGGCAACCTCTAAGCCCTCCAGCTTGCACCCACTTCCCAGGGAGAGAGCTACCTCAGTTCCATCTTACTGTCCCTGCAGAGCCTTCCAGCCACGTGGGGCTTCCCACAAGACCTGCAGCTCCCACTGGGACCTGCTGTCCTCCAGCTACTTGTGCTGAGTTTGCTGTCATTGTATATGTTACGTGATTACAAATAGGCACAAATGGGCTTCGACTAATTTCATCAAATTCTATTGACTTCATTGAACCCAAAGAAGTCCCAGTTATAAACTCCCTACACAAGTGATGTGCAGAGGTTTCTAGGGGCCAGTGCACACCAGGCTGCAGCAGTCCCCAGTGGAGCACATCTCAATTTCATGTGCAGTACAAGCTGTAGAAAAAGTCTGTGTTAAACATCCCCCCCAGGAAATTAGCATTAATTAGCAGGGTACTGCAATCCTGCAAGCGACTGCCATTTATCCCATTCATGTCAGCTTTGCACTACAGGAGTTCTTAGAATTTCTGACATTAAAACTATTACTGGCCCAAAATAAAATGCAACTGATGCTGCTTCAGAAATGGAAGAAGTATAGTAAGATACTCTGCAATATTATTATTAGGTAATGATCAATCTAATATCAAAGGATGAAAAGAACACTATATTTAGCAATTGAGTTTAATTTAATAGATTCAATAAAAGTCCCATGACTTACAATTTTGCCTCTAAGGGGAATGTTTTCACTAGAGAAAATATGAAAAAAAGACAAAAGCACACATTAGAGGTAAAGCCCTCATTCACTCCAGGGCTGCTTGTGCTGTTTGTTAGTACTAGCAGGATTTCTGTTTTCCTTCTCAAATGCCTCTTTATGCTTCAACCTTGTTTTTCCCAAGTAACTTGATCTACTACTAGAGTCAATAAACTCACCACAAAAAAAACCCACCTGGAAAATCCTGTTTGTGCAACCTTAAATGTGAAATTTTAAACTGCAAATTTAGGTATGGCATTCCCATTCCAAACTTCACCATCTCTTCTGTACTGAAGCTTTCCTGCAGGCAGTGAGTGGTGATGTGGCCCAGCCTGCACGGCAGGAGCTGGAGGATTGGGACCCACCAGCAGTGGGTGACCACCCTGCCCAGGCAAGGTACATGAACCTCAAGGTGAACCAGCAGCTACTCACAACTGCTGTCACCTCCCCAAGCTAGAAGGTGCTGCCATCAGTGACAGGAGACCCATCAAGATTCCCCCACACCCCTCTGTTACCTGCACAGGTGACCTCACTTTTCCGTGTACATGAAGAGAGCTTCTGGCTGACAGAAATACCACCTCAGTTACAATCACAGCTTTCTTCATCAGTGTCAGGCACCAACTGGGGACAAGGCAGAGGTGACAGGTAAGTTGAATCAAACACAGCCTTTTGGATACTGTTCCAAGGAGGTGAAGCAAGGCTCTTCTACACTGCTGCTCCTGCCTTCCTGCTGGTGGTCACCACAGCCTTTGCTTCCAACTGAAAAGTTGTCATATCATATTAAATATGTACATCCACACACCATTTACTACAAACATTATTTTTCATTCAGCGGATATGGGCACTCCCAAGTGGGCAGGAGGAATCTGGATGGCATGGTCCCAAGGATGGTAATTGCTGCCATTGGCCTGTAACCTGCAGTAAGATGTGTTTGTTCTCCAGTAGCGTAAGCAGCACGTGCCCTCCACGCTCTGGCGTAAGGAAACGAATCATCAGCGTTGTACCTGCAGGACTCTGACCTAGATAAAATGTGCATTGCAACATAGACAGGCTGCAAAATGATGAAAAGCCCTTCATTTACTGTCACTTCTTCAAAAGCTGCCAGCCTTATTAACTAGGAAACACCAACAAACCAACCTGTTACACTCTCCAGTAGCCAAGTGCTTTTCACTGCAGTCAGGAGAGCTGTGATCACAGGTGAGGACTGGTTCCTGCATGGCTCAGCAGGTAACAAGCAGAAGTCTGAGCAGGACTTGTAGTAGCAGTGTTGCCAAGCTGGGGTGAAATACATTATCTTCATGGTGTCTTGAAAACCAGTGAAACTGAGCCCTAAATAAGAAAATGTATTTACTGCACCCAAGCAGAAGGCTGCAGCCCAGAGCAGTGAGTATGCACTGATGCTGCCTACACAGCTTTGTTTTGGCAACATTTCATATATGCAGTGGTCCATCACCTGTAGGACAGAGGAAGATCATGCAATTCACGGGAGATGTACTTTATTTTCATCATCTGCATTGAATCTGCTTTGGGTAGTGCTTTTCCTGGTTCTTGATGGAGCAAAAGATATTAAAGGAGGTCCAGAGTTAGCACGTGTTGAAGAGACTGTGTGTACCCCTGTTGCACAGGTCCTTGCCCCATGCCCATGGAGTCTCCTATATCCCTTGGAGGAGGGTTTCTTTATCTTGGCTGATGTTTTCCTCCCATTCCCCCCACCTGGAGTCACTCTGTCAGATGATGGCCTGTCACACTGGGGAGACAAGGTGGATCAGACAAATGAAACCAAGAGAACAAGAAGCAGAAAGCCAGGGGTGGTTATCTGCTGGCTTTGCAAAGCCACACATCTCCAAGATACAAGAACATTGCCAAGTACACGTTATCCAAGAGTTTTAACACAATTTATTTTATGCTTAAATAATCAACTAGATCATCCAGTGTTTGTTGTTTTCATACATATGTAATTAGAGCTATTATCAATGAATGCTGTTTCCATATGAATATAATCAACAAATTAAAGTATTTCACCAAAACCCAAATAAAAATGCCCTTTAAAACACAGCAGCCTTAACAACCTAATATTACACTGCTAGGATGATTACAGATGATTGGCTTACTGAAAGATTCTACATCTTATAGCCAGTACACAATACAGTAATAATTTTACAGCGTGCTGCCAGTCTATTAGCTAATAATTTCTCTTCAGTTCATTTAAAAATATCCCAAACTCGTGCTCTTTCAAGCACCAACCCACTTCTAAAGCTGCAAGCATTACCCCCGTTATAAAGCGAGAACAGATAGCACCCCCCTCCCCATAATGCAACTACTGTATATGTTATGGGTTTTAGGTCATTTCATTGAAAAATTGGCAACAGCAACAAATATTAGATGAAGGGCTTTGTGTTTACAGATAAAGTCTTATTTTTTTCATGTTGCAGTATAGTGTTTGCAAAACTGGAAAAGATTTAATCAAAATAAGGTGAAACACATGCATCAAAATATTAGTACTCTGAAGAAAAATTTTCACAGAACTACAGAATTCCTCATTTCGGGAATCATTTAAATTTGCAGCAGATTTTAAAGATTTTTTTAAAATCAAGCTAGCATTTTTGCATATACAAACATTATAATTGCTAATATACAAGAATCTGTGAAGATACACCCAGAATATCCCTGTAGGTGCAGCCATTTGAGACAACTAGCCTGCTCAATGCATCTGCAGTATTCTGTTTGTGATCAAAAAGGCAGTGCCTTATCAACATTTATTCTATTTCCTTAGAATTTATACAGTGTTATTTATTTACAGCAAAACTATTGATGTTTAAAAAAGAAACAAATAGTGTTTTATACCCCTGACAGTTTGGGTCCAAGAAAAATAAGGCGAGCTGTTGTGGATTTTAGTAGTTTTAGTGTCTTTCCATGGTTTAATCATTTTGTCTTCATACATTCCCTCTGGCCACAGGAATTGATTGCTTTTGAGATGACATCAAACTGCTTGAAAGAAGCTGTTAACAGCATGGCATCTTGTATATACACTGTGCACCCTCCAATCCTGTGAATGAATGTGAATTTCCATGCTCTGTAAATTGGCTCATGCTAAATTAATTTTTGTTTGTTTTTGTTGTGGTTTTGTTTTTTTTTTTTTTTTGCATAAAAACCATGCGGCTAATGTGTGGAAGCAGCAAACACACGCACACTTTTATAGGTGAATGTTTAATTCCTGCTGATTTTTTCTTCGGTGCATTCCCTCTCGAACACTAGCAGTAAAAGCACACAGTCCTACGGAAAGAAAAGACAGCACAAATCATTTCAGACTGTCTTGTGAGAATATTTGTGCCTTTCCCCGACTAAACAGAAAGGTTCTAATTGAAATTATGGAATTCTGCAGTAGGATAAATCACTCCCTTTTGATGTAGGTAATGGTGTTAGTTGAGCTCCCAGCATGAAGAGCAATGCAGCTGCAGATGTTCACGTTGTTTGTGAGCTGATTTACAATGTACAACGTGCTGCATTCATCACCCCAGACAATGTGGCAGCCAGTCAGATCTGAGGATAAGCAGTAGGTACATTCTGTGGCAGAGGAAACAGCATCATCTCCAGAATGAGAGCGCTGCTGCTTTCACAGCACGTTTGTGTTTGTCATGTGCAAGCATCCCCACATGGCGGGAAACCTGCACTCCTGGCACATCCACCTCTGCCAGTTGCTCGGGGAATGTGACTGGGAGAGCCAGGAGTGCTCATCCATCCAAAAGCAGTCACGCAGCCACGCGCTTAGGGACGGCAGGTTTGCTGTCTCTGTTGAGCAAGAAGTGATGTTTTGCAGGGAGACAGGCAGCAGAAATAGAAACACACCAGCACACAGGAGCTGGAAGGCCTGTGGGCTCCCAGCCCCTGGGAAGCCTGCCTGGGAGTGTGGCCTGAGCAGCGCCCACGGGATTCAGGCTGGTGTGGACGTGCCTGTTGACTGACCAGCTCCACGTGCATTCCCCTGGAGTGCTTGCACTCTCCTTTCTGTGCTAAAACAATCTGAACCTGCCCATGGCTGTGGTTTTCATATATCTGTCCTGCTGCTAAAAGCCACCTATTCACACTAGAGCAGTCATGCTGGCTCACATAGTGCATGCAAAAGTTCCTGGCTCTTCCTTTCAGCTTATATTTCACAACAAGCTTATTTGCAATGGTGACAAAAGCACTTTCACAGCAAAATCCATCTAACACTGATTTTTCCAAACATTCAAAGAAAGCAACACTTCTGTATCCCAAGCAGGACTTTTTTTTTTGTCCTCTGTGATCAAGAAAAATACTGGTTTTCTGTTAGAATCCTCTGTCTATGCAAATGAATCCACTTCTGCATTCAAATAAAATGCTTTCAATAGACTCTTGACTAACTGGGCTCACAATTACTTAATGCACATTTGGCAATGCTTACCATATCAAAGGTCGGACTACAGAGCTTTGCTGTTTGTGAATTGTTGTTTTTAATTTCATATTTGACTTCCTACACATCTCTGATCTGTTCTCTGATGCAATAAGACTGAAATGCAGTACCATCTTTTGTCCACAATTCATTTAAATACATTCACAGGTCTGGAGAATGAGATTTATCTTATGGGACAAAGTTCACCCCTGAGGAAAAGTTTATTATCTAAGACTTTCTGAGTTCTTCAGGGACTCTACTCAATAGGCACAGTTGCCTACTGGAAATCACAGGAGAAATGCATCAGCAGTCATGGGAGCAAATCTAGTTCTAAGGAACTCAGACTTTGGCTTTCTGAACATCACAATATGTTTCATACATTAGGCAAGGACTGCCTTATTAATGTCATTTTATTTTCAAATGAAATGCTTCTACCTTACTCCTTAAGTGTGTTGCATCACGCTTGTGTGCCGGCAGTCTCTTTATCTGCTCTGCTGTTGGTGTTCAACACCCCATCTTGCCTACAGTGACTTTGAATTCACCATTTTGTATTGGTTTTCCCCTGTAGATTGACAGTGGAGAGCATGGGAGCCAACATGGGACACAATTTGATGAAGCAGCATCCTCCCTTTGGCTTGCTTTCCTCCCATATCCTTGAGCTCCATGAAGAAAAAGGCATGTCAAAAGAATCACCTCCCTTTATTTTGTGAGTATGCTGAGCATCTGCAAGGCTCTCTTGGTCTGTGCATTTTGTTTCAGGCTGGGAAGCCCTTATACTGCCAGCTGCTGGTTTGTTACAATTGTTAGGTCTGAATCAATAAAGCTCTCAAAAAAGTTGGTAAAGATTATTTGTCGGCAAATAACGAGACACTTCACTAGCTCTTATGAGGATTTTGACTTGCATAACTGTTTTCAGATCACATGCCTGACAGTGGAAGAAGCCTTTCACTCCAAGAAGATTTACTTGTGTGTAGCTCCTTCACTACTTGTGTTTAAGTTGACTTTTAGGAGTAGAAAGTGCCACAGATTACAGACAGTAGACTTCATAATGTAAGGAGCACTGACCTTTCAGTGGGTGGCTTCCAGCTTTCAGGAGTAACTTTTCTTCTCCACGTGTCTTAATTCTTTCTTTGTCTTAACCTTATAAGCTTCTCCCTGCTTTAAAGGAAAAGTATCAACATTAACACAGTCTGCAAAGATTGCTTGTAATTATAAACCTGCTTCCAAAACAGGCTCCACATTTTGCTGTAACAGGATGAGCAGTTAAATCACATTAACACTTCATTTCAAAGATACACACAATCTACATATCCACTCTGCTGAGCTGCAAAAGCACAGGCCTGAAATATCATCTTCAAGTAGAAAACACAAGTCTAAAATTTCAGCATGACTGGGGCTGAAGTGTCAGGCTGGAGAGTCCAACTGGCAGCCCTTGGCAGAGCCCCTGCCACCAGCACCACCATTGAGGAAAATCACCTTTCCCAGCCAGATTCCTGGGTCAGCTGGGATTGGTGGACACTTCCAACAGCATAGGCCATGGATCCTCTTATGATGTTTCACAATGTCTGTGCTTTAAAGTAAGCAGGTTAGTAATGCAAGAAAGGGAAAAGGAAGAAAGCCAGCAAAACCCACCACTGAAGCAGTGCAGAAGTAAAACCAATGACAGTGCCAAGCAGTGCATGTTTCAGTGTCTTTATAACAGCAAACCCCAAAACAAAGTTCATCTTTACTCATTAAAGGTAGCTCAATAATAGTCTAAAAATAAATACTCCAGTAAACATAAGGGTCATTCACATCAGAGAAAGGCATCTGTTTATGTGGTTATGGGCAGAATTTACCCCTCGGGTGATCTGCATTGATGTATTTGTAATTATTTGGAGTATCCAACTAATCTAATCTGGTGCAGAAAATTGAAAATATTTCCCCTTTGCTGGACAGGATTTTTTTTTTTTCCCTGATAAAGGACTACAGAAAAGGGGATGAAATATATTTGTTTCAGCTCTCCTATTTCTGTGTCATGTCTTTCCTTTCCTTTTCTTCTTCTCTTCCTCTTCTCCATTTTCTTTTTCTTTCTTCATTTTCAGCATATAAAGAGCATTTGTTAACTTTGTTTCTGAACCTGTTTTCACTCAGATATTGGCAACCCAATTGACAACTTCACTGGAGCAAAGACCTCCCAGGGCCATGCGCTGGGGAGCCAGGCATGAGCTTCCCTGAAGTCACTTGTTTCCATAGATGCTGCCCATTCTCCAGGGGCCTCCATGGGACAGAGGACAGCTGGAGGCACAGCCTGCCATGCCTGCCTATACTCTTGGAGCCCCCTGCAAGAGGGGTGTGCTGGGGCACAAAAAGGCTTGCCCTTCCTGCTGCCCTCCTTTCTTCTGGGAGCTACTGAGGATGGGCACAGTCCAGCTCCTAAGAAGAGCTTCAGATTTTGATTACTAGGGACAAAATCCTGTCTTGGTGCTCACCTGTAAAGGACACCATTGCTTGGATATGTTCACTTTCCCCTGAATCCTGCAAACCCACCTACAGTCACTAGCACAGGGGCATCACTGGGGTGAGCAAGAGGCCAGTGAGGACCAGACTGCAGCTGGTTCCTTTGGGCTGCTGAAAAAGCAACACACTACACCTGTAGGCCTAAGGCACAAACACTGCAAGGGCTTGACCAGACAGGCAGGCACAGCTCACCTTGATGGCACAAAACAGGCACTTTTAACTGTGGGTTGAGCCTGCTGCCTGTTACACAGAAGCAGACAAAATTCAGCTGGGCCGCCTTGACACAGCCCGCGCCTGCACACAGCACGAAGAGGGACCCAAACATACAGCTTGTCAGTAACTGCAAGCACTGCACTTTGCCAAGGCTTCTTGTTAAGTGCAAACCTCCAGCCCTTTAGCAGCACTTTCTATCAGCCAACAGAACCCTCTGTGTCTACTGTTATTGCCTGGTAGTCCCCATTCCATTACCATTTCACCAACTTTCCTCTCGTGTGGGATAACAACACGTCTTACTACTTTCCGGGTGATCTGTGGGAAGCAATACATGAAAAAGATTGATTTTTTTTTTTCCCTCTAGATTCCAAAGGGAGAAGGTATGTTAAAAGAAGTTACTTGAATGCAAAGACTCAGAGAAGTGATGTCATTCATTATTACTTTTCTCGTGATGATGTTGCCTTCTTCGTCGGTAAACTGCTCCTCTGTTACAGATTCACCAGGAATGTTTTTTGCTTCCTCACCCTAAAGAATGTGTTATAAGATTAGCAGTGTAGCCTGTATTCTGCCAAACCCACACATATTTCCACATCAATCCAAGCAACAAGCAATGTTCAACTTTATGCCACAGTTTGCTTTATGCCACACAACCAGTAAGAAAGCCTTGCTCATTTAGCATGCCAATACCAGTGCACAATGTGTCCTTAAAGCCTGTAGTGAGCTTATTAACTAATTGCTCTTATTAACTAATTCATGACATGAAGCTCTCTGGACAACAAATTGTCTTGCAGTCAAGTCTGAGTCCAATGAGATGGAGGCATAAATTCACGATGATATCAACTTCAATCATTAAATATAAATCTTGCTGGCAGCCATTAATTTACATTTCAGAAGAACTTCAATAATTTTACCTCATAAAGTCATGTTTCCAAACCTAGGTGCTAGAAGCAAGTACTGTTTTTGATGCTTCAGAAATATCCATTGTTTGTGCTTCTTTATGTCATATGAATAAAACAAATATCATAATTTAATATAATCATATGTGGCCTACACATAAAAATTTTCCACACATAAACAAACAACTCTTTAAACAAACCAACCCTTTAAAACTTTTCTCCTCCCCTCAGCCCTCAACACTCTATGGAAAAAAAGAAAACTTAGCAGGAAGAAGCAGAAACAAACACTGTATAAAACATGTTATGTCAATATTAACAGGAAAATAATATTTTAAATTAGTTTCTTTGAATTTAACATCAAGTTTTGATAATGCTTCCACAGCCTAAGCAGCACAGGGTAAATATAATTCTTGTTTATTTAAGTGGTCTATGTGTCTACAGAAGGTGCCAGAACTGCCCTATAATGAACAAATAAAGTGATACCGTGTTTTCTGTTGGTTTTTGTGGTTTGTTTGTTTTTGTGTGTGTGTGTGTGTGCTTTTATTTGTTTGGTTTTGTTTGGTTTGGGTTTTTTTAACAGTTTTCCTACAAACACATTTTTTTTCAATATGTACATTACAATTTTAGGTTTGTGCATTATTTCTAAGCTCTAAACCAAATATACCTTTCCTTTTATTTACAAGCCATTTGTGGTCTCTTTTTTTTAGCCAAGCTTTTCCATTTTCCTCACTTCAGAGGGATGGCAGGAGGCAGAAGCCAGAGGGAGTACTGAAGAGCATGAGCAAAGAGCAGCTCTGTTGCTAACCAAGCCTCCAGTCAGTGTTTGTCACTATGCAGAAGTGCAGAATTTTTGCTTATTGAAAGCTGTATCAAAATCACTGTTTGATAATTAAGCATTTAAATGGTTTGGGATATTTTACATGTTTTTTCCCCCCACACTTTCACAGGCTATATATAAATTGTAAAACTTCTTGAACTTTGCTACTTCAGGAAGCATCACCAAGAAAAAGGCAGACACCACAGTCAGACAAACATCCCTGCATAGGGATGTAAGGATCAGGTCCTGCATCTTGAGATACACCTGGGGCTGAAGGCACCTAGCTGAGGTCACCAGACCTGGGAATGGTGACATCCCTCCAGGAAACATGGCAGAACAAACAGCTGCTGAAGCCTTCAGATGGAGCCTGGGCTGGACCCATACAACTCATTCCCCCTCAAGGACTCTGCTAAGGGCTCATGGGAAGGAGAACTTGTATACCTACCTAAACACCAGTGTCAGGCTATGTGCAGGAGGAGGGAAGTGAGAGGTGGGTGCCCCTGGTGAGAAGGGCCCTGACAGCCTCCTGCTCGTTCCTTTCTCATTAGCAAGACAGCAGAAATGAGAACAGCACAGACACTGCTGCTATGGCAGGAGGGTGATGTCTGGGTAAAGGTTTTGGGAACTGAAACCTGTGGGGTTTCCAGACACAGTGAAGTGGGAGTGAGGGAAATACTGGTTCTGGAGACTTAATACTTTAATCAGAAGCACAGGAGATGGGGAACTAGCTGCGCAGTTTCTTTCCTGGTCTCCCAGCCATGGGCTCAGAGACTCCCCAGTGGGCTTCTGCATGATGCCCTAAGGGACAGAGGGGAAACCCTGGCCCAGATGTCCCTCTCACTCCATGTTGTATAGAAATATGGAGAGGTTCTCTCTCATGAATAGGATCTCCAAAGCCACTACTGCAAAAACTATGCAAAACCAGAAAGAAAACAGTAGCAAGGTCACCAGATTACCTGACATGACAATACTGCTTGCATGTACAGGTCCTTTGACTTCTCACTGTCTCTATGAGCAAGATTATTCTTTAAAACAAGTTAGTGAGAATTACTGTGATCAGCCTCAGAAAAAAAAAAATGTTTTGATGCTTGGAAGGATGTCTCTTGGAAGAAAATTCTGATTTTAAGATATGGTGAATCTTGTTTTATAATTAGCTGTGTGCTCCTTTAAAGATGCTGTAAACACTCAGCCCTCTTGCTGGTGGGTAGTTAAACTGCAGAAGGGCTCACAATTGGCAGGAGTTATATCTGATTTACTGACATTTCTAATCCTATGCAGTTATAAAGACAGATGTTTGGTAGGAAAAAAAAACCACCTTACCCTGTGGCAGTTTTACTTGTCAGACCTTAAACTAGCTTTGGGTTAGAATGGTGCATTAGATGACCTTGTCAACAAAAGTGGTTTTTAAACACAAAGCTGATGCATCTGCATCACAGATAAAGAATAAAATTATTTCTGCTGCATCATACTTACATGAGCTTCATTTTACCCTTGACCAGTTGAAATCACTGTCACAATACCAAGAGCTTTAGAAAGGCAGGGAGAAAACTTAATACTGTGATTAGTGGAAGCTCAGTTCTATCCCTGGGACTAAACCATACAAAGGCTGCAGTCTGCAAGCCTCAGCCTCAGAACATACCAGGAAGCTTTGCAAAGCAGAGTGCTTTAATGTCACCCTGCTCACTGGAGTGTAGTCCTGCCAAAAGCAGCTGGTCCTCTCTGCTGCTCTCCAGGGCACAAGAAGCAAAGCCTCAAAGTCTTCCATCAACTCCACCAATTTTCTTAACAGTTATTTGCAGATTATGGGTGTTCCCAGGGACCTCTAGATAAATAGAGTTATATAGCCAGTGCTGCAGTATTGTGCCAAAGTTCATTGCAGATTTGCTAGAGCTCTGTTTTTCTTTCATGTTTGGTTTGTTACTAGTGGGAAAATAGTCCCTTTTATTCATCCTATGCACCTAGTGTTGTTGTAACAGTGGGGGAAAAAAGGTGCAGCTGGATGTCTTTTACCCACATGGATAAAAAGGAATTTAAAAGCAGGCAGAAGTAAGCAAGATGGAAAAAGCCTAAATATTTATTTTCACCAAAGCCCAGACAGAGGCAACACTGCTATGGGAACAGGAACTGTACGGAGCCCTCGACTTCTTCCCTTACTGGCCTAAGCCACCATCAGGACATAATCCTTCCAGTCTCAAGCTCACATTCTTGTTATGAATCCATAAACAGCCTGATGTCTCAAGCCTCTATGGCTGTAGGAACAAACATCTTTCAATAAGGTCATTCTCATTAGTGAGTTCTGTCTACTCAGGTAGACCTTGTTAGCCAAATTTCATGACTCTGCCTGTGTTGAGTCTGTACTCTCTTGTTTGCCATTGTATTGCTTTTTTTTTCTCCATAGAGGGGAAAAAAATCCCCCAATATACAACAAAAAAGCCAACAAGCAAGACAAAGAGACCTGAAAAGAAATGGTGCCATAACTGGGACAGTGTAGTCCAATACCAACCAGGAGCTAGCTCATAGGTCTGTTGCTTATTGTATGGAAGACAACATGATAAACAGACCTTATAAGAGCACCTGTAGCCTGTGTTTTAATTTACCTCTGTGTTATGTTACTGAGGCCAGCAGCTCTAACCTCCTAGGGTGAGATGAGCTGAGGGCTGTGACAGCAATTCTGCAACTCTCCCAGCCCGGCAGGGACTGCAGCAGGGAGGCTGCACCCAGCTGAATACACAAATGGAAATACTTCCCATGTGCCTTACATGTGGCACAGGTCCTTAGTTCTTCTCAGCTATAGGATGGCTACATTTTAACTTTCCATAAATAAGTTTCTTCTGAATAATAAGATCATGAAAGCCACTGGTTCTAGTTTTGACTGACTGTTACTCAGGCTCCCATGCCACTCCTCCAATGCAGGCTGAACCCAAACGCTCTGCAATCAGTAACGAGGGCAAAATGCATGGAAAGAGACAAATAAATGTTTAGTAAAAATTACCAATAAATATCAAAAGTAAAGATACAAAATTATATGGGATGTGAATAACTCTCTTTTAGAAATCTATTTTATTATCAATTACAAAATTCTACCATAAACCTTCTGGCAAGAATTTGACTAAAGAGTTTTTGCCAAAAGCTTGTACCCATGAAAGATTGAACAGCCTCTGAAAAAGCACAAAAAAATCAGACATCGATTTCTGTCATGACTGAATAAAATGAGCTTTGGATCAAACTCAGAATGTACATATTGTGCCAACACTCTTTATTTTTCCCTTGTTCCATTGCTAATTGCTCCCATTCCTGAGCCACCATAAAACCCATTCCTCTTGCAATGCCCTGTCTCATCAGTCCACCATGCCAACAGCAGGGAAAGGAAGCAAAACCAAAACCATCTGCACTACCTTGAGGTTAGAATATGAACCTATTAAAAGTGGGAATGGGCATCAGTCCCTGCTTGTCTGGTTTTATGGGCTCAGCCCTCTCAACTAAATCCCATGGGAATGTGCTCAGGAGCACTGAACACTTGACAGGACCCAGCTCTAGGACTGCTGGGAAAATACCTCCAGGGAAGAAAAAACCCTTTCTCCATGTTTGGGCACTAAACTAAGTAGTAGTAACTAAGGTAGCAGTTAAATGGAAATAATAGTATTAGCAATAATGTAGAATGGCACTGAAAGAAAAAAGTTGGGAAAGAAGAGCAAAAGTAATGAAGAGACTGAACCCTGACAGTAGCTGTGGAGGCAACAGCAAAGCTGCCTTTCCACAAGACTCAATTTATCCTCAAGGTTTTGGCATTGCCAAACTTTAGCCCTGCAGGCTGTGTGTGTACCTCTGCTGCTTTTAATGCAACACACAGGCAGCAAGAAATGTCCACTGGGCAGCTCCCACATGCTTCTCTGACCAGTGAGGCTCCAAGTACCCCCTCATCCCCTCCCTGCTGCTGCTCTTGGCACCAGCTGGCACAGCATGGCCACCCATTTCTGAAGCCTGTGACAGATTTTTCAGATGTTCAAAAATATTTTCTTCCTGAGAATGCAAGCTCAACAAAGATTATTAGGACTGGCTTCTAAGTAACCATAACATAACACAGTATAAGGTAAGTATTCCCATGGTTCAGGCATGAGTGCAGAAAAGCACACATCAGGCTTGCTGCCTGAGGGACACGAGAGCCAGAGACAAAACCTCCCTGCCTCCTTTGCATTGCCCTGTAACCCACTGTTTGACTGTTGGGAGTCTCAGACAAGGCAGAAGTAGAAGACCACCCTAATTGTCTCCTCTCCTAATTGTCCCTGGAACGTACAGAAATCAAAGTTCAGATCCTAACAATGTTAGAGCTCAAGTATTCCATTTCATACCACCATTTCATCAATGTTGCATATCAAAATACACCTCCTGAAATGGTTGTTTTCACTATCAAACTCTTTCTTTAAAAGGCCTAATGATTGCTGCTTTCTAAATTTTCCATGTTCTGCTTTAAGCCTATCTTGAGATGCAGCGTTGGGGATAAAAAAAGCATCTTTAAATCATCAGAAAATGACAGAATTATCACATGTGTTTTCTAATCAAGAGACAGGTACAGCTCTAATCCAGTTCAGATCACACACACTCCCAACAGAGCAGGTTCAGCTGCCTCCACTCCCCACGCACTCCCCTGACTGCATCTGCACTAGCTGCATATTACACCACTGTATATGCTGCTTCACCATTGCTCTGCCAGAAGTTCAACACCAAATTATATCACCAATTGAAAACAATTTTCTATGCCTTTCTCTAAACACAGCAGATGTACTTGGAAAGCAAATGAAGACAGCCTTTTACATGCTTTCTTTTTTCTACTGTGCCATTTCCTGACTCCAAACCAGTGGACACTAAAATAGTTCAGACATGAATTTGGTGGGCCAATGCCACTGCCCAACTAAGGAGCCTTTGAGACTTTCAACATTCAGTTACTTTATGTTTTACCATCAGCAGGTCAAGGAAGGTCATCCTGCCTTTTCTGACAGTGTCTCTCTCTTGACCAGATCAGCCCGTCTGCCATCCACGTCACACACAGTGCAGTGCCTGCACACATCTTCTCCACAAAGCAGCAACAGCATCAGCATGGGTATGGAAAACAGGGTGTCACAAAGTGACAATTATATATCACAGGGAAACTCAACTACTGCTGGAACAGACCACTGTACTAGCACTATGGTGGCCAGCTGCTTTCTTCATGCCTTGACTATGTGATTTTCTAATAAGAATTAATAAATCCTGTAAGTACTGAGGGATTAACATAATAATTTCTGATGCAGAATTATTTTCTTATGCTATGTGCTGCAGGCAAATAATGACATACTATATGACCATACAAGAAAAAATATGAGTGCAAATGCAATTACTGATATGACTAAGCCATTGTTATCAGTATATAAAGTGTATTGTGCTGCAAATAAAGGCCATATGTAAATATACTAAATAAAGCCTACTGAAGGAAATATGAAGACTAATTAACTTTGGTAGGTTTTAAATCAGGATCACCTGCTGTTTCAAGGAGGTTTTCCAGAACACATTAAGACCTTAGGGCCACAAGTATCACCCAGAGTACATGGCTCATACTCTCCTAAAGCCCACTCATGTACATTCCTCCAATTTTTAAACTTGTAATTTTTTTTTTAAGAAAATAGAAAAAACAAACAAACAAACAAACAAACAAACAAAAAACAAATGTCACCTGTATCTGCCTGCAATTCACTTTGCTGCACATCAGACTAACACACTGCATCTAGCTGCAGTCTCTAAGATGCCATGCAAAACACTGGGAGTGAGGGACACAACATGCCATGCTGCACAGTTGTTTTCCAGCAGAAGACAACCATAACCCTCTGGGTTAAGCAAGAAAAGGCCACCTAGAACTTGGTTATAAATACATCCTGGCAACGGAAAGCACACTACCAGAGGAACTCCAGTATGCCAAATCTGACATTCTGACACAGCAGTCCAAACCCACATCCATGCCAAAGTTGCCTCAGGAATGCAAATCACAGAATACCTTCAGAATCAATCGGCGTCGATAAACTCTTGTAGTAATTCTCTGCTCTTCACCTGAGCTTGAATCACTGTCAATCTCACTGTCACTGTCACTACATTCCTAATAAATGCAGTTTTAGTACATTTGAACAACACATATGCAAGACAGAACATGTTGATCAGGACTAGGAGAAGAAAACAAAGGTTATCACGGACAGTGTTGTCTCTGTTATGTACACAGAGATTTGCAGTTTTGCTCTAGAAGGGTACGGTGAGAGGAGGCCTTTTTGCTCTTGGCATCTCATAGCTTGGTAAGTATACCAGGTGTGAATATCTCAGCAGCTCTTAAGTCTTAGAAAATGGTATTTGGAATCCATCTGACCTATCTTACAGAGTTGTTAAAATTTTTTGTGTAGAAAAGAACCTTGTCATAACTCCTTGCTTTTTACTCCTCCAAAATTAATCTTTTAAACAAATTGTATCAACTCGTGAGGTATGGGAAGTGAATTTCCTCATAAGGAATTCACACGGTCACACAAAGATCCAGTAAAGCACCTCCACAAAGAAAATGACAAATAAGCATTTTTAAGAACTTATCCATATAAATGTTTGGGGTTTTTTTCCTTCTCCTCAGTATTTATCTACTTTTACATAGCAAAACTGTAGTGTGAAGTACAATCATTCTGCATTTTTCAAGAAGGAAAACAGTGGACCTCAGGGTGAGGGGAAACAGCCTGACTCTGGTCTGAGGGTGGTGATGGGAGGTACCACAGCTGCCTGCAGGCATCTGCTCTGTCCTGGAGCCCTCTGGCAGTCCCAGTGATTTCCTCTCTGAATCCCAAGCAGCTCCTCAGCTTTGGGGTGGAGCAGATCTGTGTGCACATGCATGGTGGAGGGCTGTGTGATAGACACAGGGCAGAGCCCTTCTCCCCTGCTGTTTGGGTGACCCAACTTTTTTTCTGAATAGAGAAACTGGAACATTTTCTATATGATTACTCAATGCCAGCATCAAACTGATTTTTAAGTCAGATATTGCCAACTGCTTTTTTGTTCCTCTTTTTGAACCTGGCCCAAGGCATCCCAAACATTTCTCAGAAATGACATATACAGTGATGAGTAGGCATAGGTGGGTGGAGAAAAATAGGACTATCTAACAAAAAGCATTTAGGGCAGGATGACAGTATTCATCTGCATGCAAAGTCTCCTGCTGTCCTCTAACACTAGACAAATACATATATAAAAAAATTATACTCCAACCCTATCCTGAAGAAGTAACAAGAAGCAGAAGATTCCCAGAGAACACAAAGTTTTTGGAGAAAGAGTTATTTTAATAAACAGCTTCAAGCGGTTTATTTGTGATGGAATTATGACACTGGGAGCCCCCCTGACCACTGTCTTTGGGATAATAGAGAAGTTGTGCTGTGCTCCTTTCACTGGAATCTGATGCTGGAGCATTCATGAAGAATTATATGGCCTACACTGTCACCACACTGCTTTTGTAAACCTTTGGACATTTCTGTAGACGTGGGATGAGACCAATGATGTGCTTCATCCATGTCACCAGGCAGAAGCCCAATATTAATCATCTGAGTTTCTCTCTTGTTGGAAACTGTGTGCCAAAACCCTGACACAGACATCCTTCTTCAGATGGGTCACTACAGATTCTTAGCTCTTTCCCAAGATGTCAAAGAAAAAAATCTTACTTTGGGAAGTAATTTTATTTTATTCTCCATTTCTTTCAACAAAAATAAATCTGGTTCTTTCATACTTTTCTCTTTATGGAGCATTTCTGAACACCTTGCAAAAAAGTTTATGCTGAAATTCTTTGTTTTCTTGACAGCATCATGAATTGGCTGGGTTAGTAATTAAACTGCAAATTAGATTAGAAGATATTCTTGTAGAACTAGTGACAAGATATTAGAAACTATTTTTGTTGTCATTCTAACAAACTCTAGTTTATTACGCATTCAGGCTTCGTCAGGGACCCACATTTAGAAATGACATTATTTTGTAGTACTAGTTTATTTAAAAATCTCATCTATAAAAAGACTTGTTATGTAGAAGATAGGATTATCACCCTTTAGAGCAGTGCACAAAGCACGTATAAGAAGAGCATGTGCTAGTCTTCCCATTCCAGATGAGATATCCAAAAGTGAAGAGCAAACAAAAGCAGATGGCACCTTGTCCCTGATAGGAATTCAGTGGGGTAAGAGCAGTACCATCAGCATGTTACAGTGGGCATCTACACCTACCCCTGTGTTTAAACTGAGCATAATATCAGCCCAAGGTCTGCCCCAAAGCCTACTGAGGCTGAAAGAACTCTGCCATCTGCCTTTAACTGCCTTTGCAGAAAGCTCTTTCTTACTTATTAAGTATTGCAGTAATTAGTGAACATGAGGAAAGATCTTCACTGCTTCAACTGTGTCACAAACTAGTAACACAATAATAACAATCATATGCCACAGAACTGCTGAGACTGTGTTATCAGCTAATAAAAGAACTCTTGGTTGTATAAGCAAAAGAATAAAAGTGAACTAATTTAAAGATAATTTACTGCAGCCTACCATATACAACATTTTTGTTCTGTTACAATAAAAAAAATCCCAACGCTTTATCATGTAGAAGCAATTCTACTGAAATATCTGTTTCCAGAAGTTATCATCTTCTCCTATATTATGCCCAGGAAAAGACAATCTCAGCAGTGAGAGGAATGTAGAATGAACACTTTCATTTCCTTTCTCAGCCTGGTTCCCTGCTGGCCCTGTGGTCTGTTCTGTGGTAAACCTCCCACTGCTGGGGGACAAGGTGCAGGCATCTATGGGGCTACAAGCCATTCTTTGAATCAACTTTACTTCTAAGCTTCTGGGAAATAAATGTAAAGCAACTGAGAAGGCTGTTAAAATATTCATAATCAGTAAAAAAAAAAATATCTCTGAAGTGAAGGGGAGCCCCTATGCAGTATTTTAAGAAGAAAGAACCACCACCTGGAAAAGTGTTTTGCGTATTTGGGAACCTTTTTATTCCTCTTGTCTGGGCGGACTTTGGTATCGGGATGACTGAGGCCATGAAAACTAATTAAAAAAAAAAAAGTTTAAATATTACCCAAAATATATTTTCCTGCAAATTAACTGAGTAAAAAGAAATGCAAAGGGGTTTAGAGACAAGTAGCAGGGTAGAGGCCAAAGAGTCCCTATATCCCTTTGATTACTTCGATGTCACAAAAAAAATGTGGAAGCCATTGCCATCCATCACCTTACTGGAAACAGATGGAGGAAAGCTGAGCTGTTTGGCACTGTTTGCACAGGTGGTATGGCAGGGCCTGCTCCCCAGTGATGCAGGACACTGGTCCCAAAAGCTGCTCTAACCTCTTCCAGAACTTAGGGCCAGTCAGGCAGAGGATTGTGCAGCCCCGCTTGGCTCCTCTGCCTACCCTGACTCCACCTCGCTCTATTCACACCACAGAACAGAAATTTCTACTAGCTTCCTTTTTTTTTTTTTTTTCTGAATTTAGCAATAAATAGAAAAGGCATAAAAAAAACAATTAAAAAAAATAAAAAGAGAACCTAACAGCCAAACTCTGTCACACACAATATCACAAGTCTTACAAAGAACTATGTCAAGCAATATGTCAAGCAACAGGGACTCCTCACACAGTTAATTATCACAGGACATACTGTACCTTCTGTTCAGACATTACTGCTCCCTCCTCCTCTTGGATGCTTGCTCTTGGCTTGCCATCCTCAGAAGTACTCCAGCTCATCTTCTTCACACTGACAGGCACAGATGTTTTGTTGCCTTCTGTTGCTGGCTTGCTAGTCTCTTCCAGAGTTTTCTGATATGCTGTTGATGATAATATTTGCTCATCAGCACCAGTGGAAATCTGGGACTTTGTTTTCAGGGCTTCCTTGTCACTTTGTTTTCCCACATCATTTAAAGACTCCTGGATGTAGGATTTAGTTTTTGTCTCTGATGTGGACTCAGATAGGCTTCCATTTGTTTCTGGCTTCCCTGCTTCTCCTTTGACATACGAGGTAACAGAATCCCTACATTGGTCCAAACTACAAGAAAAAGAAAAAAGAACAGACAGACAATCAGTGCTTAAATCACACAGAGAAGGGC
>JAOEGS010009782.1:16054-45558 GCA_025447755.1 Corythornis vintsioides | reverse complement strand
CCTACATTGGTCCAAACTACAAGAAAAAGAAAAAAGAACAGACAGACAATCAGTGCTTAAATCACACAGAGAAGGGCGAAGCACTGAGCCTTTGTTCTTAGCATGTAAGTTTGAGAGAAAAGTGAAGTTTTAAATTTAGCTTGCAAACATCAAGCTATTTACACCCTTGCGTTTTGCACCACATCATGTTTTCGAAATCAACGGAAATATGGTGAATGCTGGAAACAAGGCCAAATGTTTTATGTTAATCCTCTTCCAAGGAAAACAAGAAAGAAAAATTAAAAAAACCTACCCTTTCCCTTGCATAATCATGAGGTAAATCCCTGAGGCATTAATTCTCTAACCAAGGAGGTGGTGAAAGTATTTGTTACCATGGAATTACCAGTAATGACCAAATAGTTTATTTTCCTCCCAAATGACAATACCTGTACTCCAGATAAGTCACGCCTTTTTAAAATGTTGTTCTCTAAAATTAAATTATTAAGAGAGTGCACAGTTTCAATCATACATAAAGCCAAAGGCCAGGAAGGTTACTATCAGATAGAAAGATGACCACAACTATGCTTCAGATTACATAAGGACAGGCATACCATACACTTCTGATGCAGTTTTCTTTTGCTTACTTTCAGATAAGCACTATGACTGTCAGATGAAAATACTACAGCTATTTGCTGTCAGGACTCTCATAAGATACAGCAAATTGAATTAATCTAGTTAGAAATGGGTATGTTTTCTTAAGGAAACACTTTTCCTTCTAGAAGTGATGTATTTTACTAATTGAACACAACATAAAATGCAGAATAACAAGGCTTGCTTAACAATAGGAATAACATCAGTAATAGACCAACTAATTGTCCTGAAAGACAGTTTACTGAAATCAGTGGCTGAATTCCCACTGGCTTCAATAAGAGTATCTAATGCTACCTGGAACCTTACATCCTGAGTCAAAGCTGCAAAGGATGTAAGCTGTTGACTGGCAAATGATCACTCTGCAGATCTCTGATGATTTACAGCTTGTGCAGACCTGGCTTCTTCAATTAGTAATCAGGGGAGCCACATTCAAAACAAAAGCAGGCAGGGGCTCTTCACACAGTGGGTATCAGTAAGGCTGAACACAGCAACATGTACTGTGCATGTTGAAAGCTTAAGTAGGTTCAAGTGGAGGCTGAAAAAGCCTACACAAGAGAAACACACTGAGGATGAATATACAGAAAGCCCCCATTCCAGCAAGTCATTATAATGAATGCAAGTGGAGCTTGGGACAGTACTGGAGGAAAACAGTATATACATCCAATCTCGTCCTTCATTGAGCATCCTCTGCAGTCACTGCTGGGAGACAAGATATGTGGGAGACAAGATATGTGACTAGATGAATTTGGTATCACCATTCTTACCTTCTTATGCCTTGTAACTCATTTCTTTAGAAGTCTAGTAAGTCAGCAGCCATAAACATGCTTGAAGTGTTAAAAAGCCAGAGACAATTTAAAGATTGGCTTATGGGAAAAGTAACTGCTGTCTGAGGGAAGGCAAAGAGATCCATGCAAAGGATGACTGATAAAAAGGTAATTCAGAAATAGGAGTAATGTGGTATCCTGTTTTCAGATAATGTTCATTTTATACTCCTTGATTTCAGTTGCATCAATTGGAATTGATCAACCAGAAATACAGGATAACACAAAAAGCCATGAAGTTCACTAAACATAATGTAGACAACTTCTAAAACACCTGTGCAAAGAATGAAACCTGATAAATGCGCTTTTTGTTCTAAATACACGCATATATTTGCACATACATACATATTCAGCAGCCTCAGCACTGCTCCTGGAGGCAAGAGCAGCACGACAAGGTTTGCTCACGCACACAAACACACACAAAGGTGCTCACCTATCATCCAAGCGGTCTAGCAGGCTACCGCCCATCCTGCGTCCCGACGTCGGTGGCTCAGTGACACTTGAAGAGTCAGGCTGCCAACCTGTAATTGAAGACATTTCGTGTTCTGCTTGTTGAACACCTTTAAGAATTGACCATACTCTTTCTTCCGTCATCTCCTCAGACTCAGCTCCTTCTTCCAGATGAATGTCCTCAAACAGAGATTTAAACTTTTCTTCCGTCATCTCCTCAACAGTACCAGACTTTTCTCTCTCAGGCTGTTCAGTCCTTACTCCTTTTTTACTAGTCTCTTCACTCTGCCTTTGTTTAGCATCATTTGATATCCCACCATAACTACCAAGATAGCGTGGAAAATCCTTAAGGTCCACTTCCTCCAACTGGCTCTCGCCTACGGAAATCTCTTTAGATGTTCCTTCTCTAGGCACTGAGAAATCAAGTTTGCTGTCATCCAGTGAAGTATCTTCTTCAGTCACCACTGGCGGTGCTGCTGCTGTACCATCTACATGTCCCTGGGAGGTCACTAACACATCACTCAGTCTACTGGGAGTTCTAAGGGGTGACTCTAGGCTAGAGGAGTCGCTAAAGAAATCATCCTGATGGAAAGGGGTGGGCGGCACGAAGCGCAACCCAGTGGGAGTTTCCAGTTCCACTTGAATGGTAGGATAACCTAAGGAAGACAGCACATTTGGACTGACTGGGATGAAGCATGGAGTAACAAATAAGCAAATGGCAAATGATTCATGAGTTACATAAAGTATGAGACATATAAGGAGGTGCAAGTGTATAAGAATAAATGCAGTTCTGATAGATTTCTTTACTTTGTCCTAAACAGATGGGAAAAAAAAGGTGTGTGCTGCCAGTGAATAGCACAGTGAAGCCAGTACTTTTGACTATTTTGTAAATAGTCTGTAGAAATTTCAGCATTTGGTTCTGCAGCCATTTCAACATTTTCAAGCTATAGCAGATTGTGTTATGAGCATGCAATAAGTTAAATGTGGACACGGGTGGTTGTCCCTTTATAGAATCATATAATCATTTTGATTGCAAAACACCGTCAAGATGATTGAGTCCAACCATTAACCTAACACTGCCATATCCAGTAATATCTCCTAGAGCCATTTTGTCTACATCTTTCTTTACCAGTTTGTTTTGGTTGGGGTTTTTTGTTTGTTTGTTCTGTGGGCTTTGTTTTGTTTTGTTTTTTGATGTTTAATAAATAGATTTTAAAGACACAAGTAGATCATAACATAGGACAGCCACTTTTTTGTCAGTAGGTCTAATAACTAAAAGAGGTCCACATTTCTAATATACTTGTATATAAAAATACCAGCAATACAATGCTACTAATATATATCTCTAATTTAATAATGGAGCCACAAGAACAGAAGAGTTAAAGAATGAAGAATAGAAATGAATCCCAGTGAAGATAGTAAAGAATAGTAGATCTAAATACACAGCAGGATAAAAAACTAAAAAAGGAAGTGAACAAAGGGATAAGAGACCACAAACACAAGGGTGATCTATATGAATATTTCAGGTACAGTAAAGTTATACAGTTGAGAGGACTGTGGTGAGTAAGATGATCTTGGTGATCTTGGAGAGTGAGGTGATCTTGGTGACATGGGTACAATCAGATACACTGATCAAATAAAGAGAGAAAAGAAAAATTGATGAAAACATGGGAAAATCATACAAAAGGGTTTAACTGAATATACATATAAAAATGACAACAGAATCGGAAGTTCGCATTCCAGCAAATAATAGGTTTAGGTAACCTATGAAAGGAAAAAATACATTCCATGGGGTTAACTTGACATTGTGCTGCCTGCAAAGGGGGCATCAACAGGATTTGGCTTTTTGTTTCCTGAATCAGCTGAGAGAAAGGCAAAGGTAGTCTGGTCTTGGTGAGGAAAGGAAGCTTGAGGAAAATTCAGAGGAGAGACAGAAAGCAACTGCAGAGAAGCATATTTTTTGGTCACAAACCACTGATGCTACTATTAAAAGGCGCAGGCAACATTTCAAGAGCAATTTTCTTAAAATGTCAACAGAAAATTATTTCTGTAATGCAATGATTTAATGACCAGCAATGTTGCTCAGTAATGGAGCTTATATGCTCTAAAGGAAAAGCATCCTACTAAAACACAAAGAAAACCCAATATATACTTGCAATAATTAAAAAAAAAAGGAAATTTTACTTACAAAAGAAAAATCTTATTTATAATACAAAAAAGCACTATTTATATCTTATAAATAAGATATCTGATTTATAAATTAAAAAAAAATCTATTTATAATACACATGACAAAAATAAACATAAAGAATGTTGCAATCCAGTGCCTGTTAACTAATATTGAAAAAGAAAAAAACACAGTGTTTAGCATCTTCAACATACTGATAAATAATAAGTATAGCTATAGCAATTGTATTTTACAAGCAGAAACCTTTATCCTTTTAATGTGGCTCAAATTAACCTGTACAAATTTGTTACCAGTTGGTACAGCTTCCATGTGAAAATAATGACACAATTTTGCCCATTAGTAGACTGAGAAAGATCTAGTATTATGTACTAAAAAAGCATTTTCTTAATTTTCTACTGCAATTGGAGAAATGGTTCAAGTGAAAATCATAAAGCAATTGACATTCATTTAAAGAGGTTTGAGGTAAACTGCACTTTAATTTATTCTATTCTATACAATTACTAAGCACTTTTTTTTTTTCTCTTGTTCTTCCATTTTTTATCTTCAAAGAATTCTTAGTGTTACTTATCAAGAGAGGAAGCCAAAGGATATATGTATTTCCAGGTAACTTGAAAAGCATGCACTATCAAGTACATTGAAATCATACACTGGAAAGCCTCAGAAGCACAACTACTGCAGAAGAAAAACATTCAGGTCTTGTCAACTGACACTGAGGCTGGTAGGAACGAGTATATGCTTGTGGGATCCTGGCCTTACTCTTTGAAATACTAATGTGTGACCTACATATAGTACCGTGAATGTTCTTTGGGAGAGGAAAATCCCTTTGCATTGGAAAAAAAAAATAAATTTGTTAATCTTAATGTCTTTTTTAAAAGTCTAGTTTATACAACATTATTATTGGACATGTCGCTGAACTAAATATGACCATGCAATTCAATTACCATCGATGGGATCATGAAAAACGTTATTTTCGTCTGCAAAACTTCTGGTGCCTGAAATATTTCCATAATCAAATATTGGTCCTTCCAACAGGGTCACGATATCTATTCGATTAATTTTTGTCAACACGGAAGTTAAGGCATCAGCTGAAAAACAAACAAGACATGTCAGAAAAAAAGTTCACTGTTGCAGAACTCTGTAATAAACTTTAACAGTTCCCTCCCCTCCAAGTATAATTATATTACAATACAAAAGGCACAAGAATAAAGTCAGAGGGTTCCTAATGTGCATACTTAACTACTGAAATGAAATACCATAGAATCAGAACCATAGAATGAATAGTAGGTGATGGAAGGGACCTGTGGAGATCATTGAGTCCAAACCCCTGCCACAGCAGGATCACACAGGAACAGATCCAGGCAGATCTTGAGTCTCTAGAGAAGGAGACTCCACAGCCTCTCTGGGCAGCCTGGGCCAGGCTCTGGCACCCTCACAGGGAAGGAGTTTTTCCTCATGTTGAGGTGGAACTTCCTGTGTTCCACTTTGTGACCATTACCTCTCGTTCTATCACAGGGCACCAATGAACAGAGACTGGCCCTTCTACTTGACACCCACCCTGCAGAGATTTGTAAACATTAATAAATCCCCTCTCAGTCTTCTCCAGACTAAACTGCCCCAGGGCTCTCAGCCTTTCCTCATAAGAGAGATGTTCCAGTCCCTTCATCATCCTTGTAGTTTTCTGTTGGACTCTCTCCAGTATTTCCCTGCCACTCTTGAACTGGGGAGCCCAGAACTGGACACAACACTCCAGATGTGGTCTCACTAGGGCAGAGCAGTGGGGCAGGAGCACCTCTCTCGACCTGCTGCACACACTCTTCTTCATGCACCCCAGGAAACCACTGGCCTTTCTGGCCACAAGGGCCCACTGCTGTTCCATGGAGAACTTACTGTCCACCAGGACACCAAGGTCCCTCTCCATGGGGCTGCTTTCCAGCAGGTCTGCCCCTAACCTGTACTGGTACATGATGGTGTTCCTCCCCAGGTGTAGGTCTCCACACTTATCCTTGTTGAACTTCATTAGGTTTGCCTTTGTCCAGCTCTCCAGTCTACCCTCTTACTGGAGCATACAAGGAGTGTAAAAATCCTTTTACCATTCTGTTTTGAGGATAAACATGACAGGTAGCTGTGTAGGTAATAAGGCATGTAAAGCTATTCATGCAGTACACCATGAAATATCATTTACACTAATACTGTTATAAGAATAGAGTAGTAGGGAGAATGACTTTTACGGTGAAAGAGATCAAAGTAGACCCAACCACTGTGCATGAGTGTGTGGATTACAGAATGATAATGAACACCCTTGACCTACCACAGAACTCAAACCCAATCTGAGTGAAATGCACAGATGAAACTTTCAGAATTGGTGCAGCATCAGTGTCTCTGTTGTTCCTCACAGAAGGTTTTGCCCGTTCTTATATCCTAGAATACTGTGACACTATTCAGCTTTTCCAAGTAGTCTATTCCCATGTTTCATGTTCCTTGCTATTAGAAAGTCTGCCTGAATATTTTCTCTACTGGAATTGACGTTTATTATTTGTCCCATCAGTTATGGATGTTGAGAACACATTATTTCCTTCTGCCTATTTAATAAATAAATATGACACACTTCTGCCTTCTAATAAAAATGTAATTGAAACATTTTTTTCCCCATGAATAATAATGTTTTCTTCAATGTAACCTATTTAGATCAGACAACAGATGAAATAGGCTGTAACATAAACAATAAGAGTAACTACTTGAACTTACTTGTAGCATTTTTTCCATCTCTGGTAACCCATTTTTTTAATAACATGAAGCTTTGAGCAATAAGAGAATTTGGGTTTTCTACTCGGATTTGATTTATTTCATCCACAGAAAAATTCAGTTCTCTTGCCAGTTCTATAAAGACACACAAAAAAAAGAAAACAACAACAACAAAAAACCCCAAAACAAACAAACAAACAAAAGCACAAATCCCACAATCATCCTGTCAGGCTTAACCATATTATCTTTCTGAGATGACACACATGTTAACAAAACTACCTGACACAAACTTTACAGATAACAATAAACATGGCATTATACTTTAGTTTTCTAAGACAGACATAATTCTGATTTTCAATAATTTCTGTGAGCTGTTCTCATATTTATATTCAGTGAGCTATTATTATATTTATACTCATTAAGCCATTTGAACATGGTGAAAAAACACTCTGTGCAGACCACCTCATCCCTGTTATTTTATAAAATCTATTTTATCTGGCAACTGTTATTCCTTTGTGAGCTTGCTGAGCAGCTTGGCACCGGTGCTGCCACCACCTACACCCAGGCAGAAGTGGCTGCTGCAGCTGTAAGCCCATGGAAGGGTCAGCTCTGCCCTCATATACATGAAGGCATGGTGGGTATACAGCTGGGCAGTCCCACACATGGCACCAATTCCTGGAGCACTGCTGGGCTTCAAGAAATTCCCCGAGCTTTAGGGAGGCAGTGAGGCAGCCCTGAGGCCACGTAGACAGATTCTCTCAGCAGCTTAGGAAATTATTGCAGGGTCTTGCAATAAATCAAAGAAACTCATACAGAAAATAGCTAAAATGGATCTACTCTCAAGATCTTCACCTATTAGGCATCTTTTCCCTGCTTATTTAGGGAGGCTGGGGTCACCATGAATTCCCGAGAGCCTGATGCAGCCTTGCCACAGCTTCTGGTAAAAAAAACTACCTGAAAATGTCATAGCAAAGGCCAATTTCAATATTAAAGCAGAAAAGCTTACCTGTCCAGCTAAGTCCTAGGTGATCAGCTACAATGGCCATCCTTATATCTGTCCGTTCACATGGACTCTGTGGACCTGTGATTTACAATTTCTCGATTAAAAAAGTTTTGCACAGAAAACCACAATACTGGACAAAAGTTTGTTATAAATAATAGCTTTAATTTGACTAAGTTGCCGGTGCTTATATCGTTTACTAGAATGGTAGTGTGTCCTAATAATCTTCACAGCTTTTAGGTTTTCACCTGTGTAAAGCTAAATGCCAAACTAGATGATGTTGTGTAATGAAATCAAACATGCTGACAGCCTATCTGGTTAAGATTGTATACAAATTGTTCGATTACTGGTGGAAACCACCAAGACCAGATTATCATCAATTTTCTCTACTTTGACAGAATGTATTTGCTGTCACAAGACAAATCTTGCAATTTCCAAGTTACATCAATTTTTGAGTTACATGAATGTCTTTGGCATGCTTCACTAGCTTTCTACAGTACAGGGTTTGTTTGAAGGAAGAAAGAATAGTAGAAGACAGCACATACAGATGACAATGACAGAATGAAAACTACAGTTAAGTCACTCCACAGGCAATCACAACAGTTCATGCACTAGGATCAACAAGTTGAAAGTTTTACAAACTAGGCTTGATCTCCACGAGGTGAGCCATGAGAGCTCCAGAAACCTGACTGCCTTCATTCTCACCAGTCCTCTTACTCCTCCTCCTCTCACTGTCGGCCTTTTCAATCTTTGATTTTATAGATGCTGCCTCTGTTCTCATGTCTCTAGCAGACTTCGATGTAATGGAAGGCTGGTAAACTTGAGTAGCTTCTGATAAGGATGTGTTCCTTGATGTACTGTCTTCTTCATCATCAGAGACCTCTGACTGCATCTTTTTCTCTTCATCAGATAGACGATCCACAAGCTTTAACGTCTCACCACTAATTCCCTTAAAATATTCAATAGAATGTTTACATACTTCCCTAAGCTGATTTTTCCTTACTTTAACTGTTGTCATGGTGACGGAGGTAGATCTTACCTTTACTGGTAATTTAGAAGGAAGCTGTTTTGTTTTTTCTTTCTCTACCTGCTCTTTTTTTGGCAGGGCTGGAGTTCTTCTAGCTAGATTACTCCTATGTGTACTTTTTACAGGAATCCTAGACCTTGCTTCTAGACAGGGAGATGAATTATTTTGTTTTCCTTTGTCAGGCTTACTAGCTCCTCTCACTTTACTCCCTGCATTGCTTTGGAGATTATTTTGTGAAAAGACTTCTTTTACTGAGCTGGCCTTTACAGGAAGCTTTGATTTTCCTCTAGCCCCTATCAACTCTGTTGACTTCTGCTCTCCATGTGGTTTTTGCTTATCTCTTACTCTGTGTCCTTGTGTTGTCCCTGTACCTTTTCCTGAAGTGCTTTTTGCTTGATTAGTTTTCTGGAGGGAACATTTCGGTTCCAAATGTTCTTTTAGCACTACATTACAGGTAATATCATCTGTAGGGACAGCAGATGAATCCAAATTGTTGTTGTTATTAAAATTATCTTTTGGAAAATCAGAGTTTTCAGTTTGCCTACAGCTTGTCTGGCTAGAAGCTGAACTGGCAATCACTGCTACAGTTTCATTTTCTAATCCCTGACCACTTGGCATCACAGCTTCTATCTTATCTGTCACTTCGCCAGGGCCATCTTTCTTCAGAGTCATGGTGGAAGCAGAAATTCCCATTTTAATTGGTGTGCGCAATTTGGGATCAACTTTAGAAGCATTTACCGCTGACGATGATTTTTCCAGTGAGTTACTACCAAGTGTTTGCTCCATGCAATCTCCACTGGCCTGGATGATGGGCTTATGTTCAACTGCTGTTGTTTCTACTGGTCTCTCTAGGTTTGTTTCTATAGTGTTGTCCCCTGCCTGTGGCTGTGTGATGGCAGTGACTGTGCTTTCTGTGCTTTTATCCCCTTCCCCCTTGTCCCCTGACTTCCCTTCAGAAGTATGCTCACCAATCTGAAAAAATTGGAGTCTTTCTTCAACAAAATCCCTCTTGCTCATGTCAATTGCACCACTGCGAGTCATCTCAAACATCTTCCCTTCATGAAATGGGAAGGGGTTGGGCTCGCTAGTTGGAGTACTCTCATCTGTTGGAGTTCTGGCTGGAGTTGTATCGGGTGTTGTTGCTTGAGATCTGTCTTCCACTGCCAGACCAAATGGCTTAGCCTCATCATCCCTTGATTTAGTCTCAAACACTTCATCATCACCTCGGTTATTGGACCACGGATCAAAATCAAGACTCTTGGTGGCCACTGTTTTGAAAGGCGTTGCAAATTCTTCGTCTACTTTGTAACTGAAATACGTGTCAGGAAATACAGTCCTGTCAGGGTGTCTGCCTTCCAAAGTGAAAAACTGCGCCCCTGACTTCTGTTCATTCTTATTGCTGGCTTTTTCAGAAGCTGGAGCCTTTGAAGGTGCCTTGTCTTCTTCAGGGCCTACCTTGCCTTCCTCCTCAATGACTTCAAGTTTACTCTGGCTAAAGCAGCGATCAGTCTGCTTTAGAATGCCTTCTGTAGTCCATACGTCCTTTTTGGTTTCAACTGCTGGACCTGAAAGTTTAGAATCACTCTCAGTTAAACCATCATCTTCATCTTGCAAATCATAACCATCAAGAGAGTCAATCTCTGTCGCATCAGTATCATGGGAGAATTCTGCAGTTGTTGCTATGGAACACTCTGTAACAGACTGGTCATTGTTGCTGCCATTTGGCACTACATCATTCTGGGGTGAATCAAGCCCAATGTCAAACTCAGGTTTCACAGAAGGGGGATGTCCTAACTCTCTCTGTTTCTCAACCTTTTCAGGGGCTCTGGGTTTTGAAGATTCTTTCTGGTCATCTTCCAGTTCTTTCAGTTTGAATGTATACTTTTTAATTGGAACAGGTTGATAAAGAGATTCATCATCACTGGAGTCACTGACATCTGCTCCTGGTGGCACAGGAGATGGTGGCTGTACTCTTATGACCGGTTCAGCCAATTGGCATTTCTCAAGTTCATCTTGCAAGTTCACTTCTGTCATCTCCATTTCACTCTCAGTGGAATAATGAGTCTTCTTTTCTGACTCGACTTGATCTGCATCCAGTGGTGGAGGAGGAGGGAATTCAATATAGGCAACTCTATTACTTTTGGGTCTTTTGTTAGAGTCCTTATTTATGTGATTAGGTAAAGCTCTGTCAATCTGTCGTTCCTCAACCTCTGCCTGTTTTACAGATGATGACTTAGCATCTGCTTCTTCCTCTGATTCCTCAGACACCTCAGGTATAGGACTGGGCTTGCCTGGGATATAAGCTATTAGTGAGTCGGGTGTTTTAGACGCAAACTCGTAACTCACTTCCTCTGAACTCGGTGTTTCTGGTGTTAAAGGGCTTTTACCAGAGCTATCTATAAAGGACACTTGTTCTAGTGTGTCATCTTCTGGACTGCCTTGTGGAGAAGGAGGTTGCTTTTGCTGTCTAGCTGTGTAAAATGTCCCCCTTGTCTCTTGTACTGTCTTACTCTCCTGACTGACAACTTTTTTAATATTTCCTTGTTGCACCTCTTTCTCATATTGCTTTCCTACTTGAACAAAACTGACATAAACAGGTAAGGTCTTAATTTCTTTTACTTCCTCAGTGCTTACTAGCGGTGCAACTTTATCCAAACAATCACTGGCACTGGCGTCAACTAACTCACTCGAAGGAAATTCATTGCCTGGACTACATTCTAAAGAATCTGGTGATTTGCTAGGGGATAGCTCTGTTTCCTCAACAGGAGGACTTAGGCCTATCGAGCTCTGCTGCTTGGTAACTTTTCTGATTTCTGAGTGCTTTATTTTTTCATCTTCCACACAACCAATCTGCCTCTCAATTTTCTCCTTAATCACAGCTGATTGGGATCCTTTAGCTGAAAGTTCATAGACACCATCAAGTGTGATTCTCTTCTCCTCGACAATTCTCACTGGAATGTGGGACACAGCAATTTCTTCTTTCATTTTGGATATTTTATCAGCCACTTCACCATTACGTTCCCCCTCCCTGACAACAAATTCTCTGTATAAAACCCTTTTTGAGGGAGATTTTACAGTCAGTTCCTTCACTTCTTCTGAATGAATTCCATTTGCTGCCAGTTTGTGCTCTGTCACAGTGATTAATTCACTTTTTTTGTCAGTTTTAACTTCGGCACGATCAACATGATTTTCTTTTACTGTATCTGGAACCAGCACATGTGCAAGTTTTTCTTTTTGTGTTTTATGATTAGAAGTTCCAGGACTTTCCCATGTCCTATAGATTTTTTTGTCCCAGTGTCCTTTTGTTGTTGAGTCTGAGCCATATGCCAGGTCTTTTGCCTGTAGTTCTGAAAGATATTCTGGCACGCCTTTACTCATCTCAGTTCTTTGTTTTTGTGTGTCTGAAGCATTAAATTCTTCAATAGTTTTCCCTCTACCTGGAACAAAATCTTCCTGTATTTTCACCTCTTTTTGCAAAGCTGTGCTCCCACCAATGACCTCTACTTGCTTTGCGTGTTTCTCTCTGGAATAAAACTGATACACTGGTAACTTACTTTCTTGAAATTTCTTTATTGGAATTTTGGACTGACCATCCAGCTTTTTTTCTTCTGGAGTTATGTCCTTAGTCCGTGAACTTATACTTTGTTCAAATTTAAGCCTAATGGAACTGAGCTTCGACTGCTTCAGCTGAAATCCAGCCTGTGAAACCTCAGGTACTCCAGTCTGCTGAGCACTTCCTTTGTGTTCCATAGTTTTAGAGTCCTCTGCAGGTTGCACGAATATCCTTTTTTCAGGACTGCTGGGCAAACTGGACACTTTTCTTTCATCCACCTTGGGAAAGCATTTCCCATCATGGGCATACTGCTTCACCTTACTCCATTCGTCACCAGATGATGGTAGTTCAGAGAGCAGAACTTTCTCAGGGCTGCTGCTGGCAGAGCTCTGGCTAGAATGTATTTCTTTGCCATTTTTTTTATGCTGCTTTTTCTCTGGAGATTGTAGCTCATCATTCAACTTCTCTGTTTTGTCCCGAAAAAACTGCGATACTTCTGTGAGTTTTTCTTCTGCCTCTTTAACAGTCCTGTCCACCCTGTCTTCATATATCAACTTTTCTCTACCTCTGTCTAATCTGTCCTCAGTAAAGCGCATCCACATTGCATGTTTTGGGCTACTAACATCTCCAGTGTAGTGTAACACTGTCACTTTATCATAATGATCATCTTTAGATATTTTACCTACACCATTTTCAGATACATCTTTACAGATTTTGGAGAGAATCTCTTTTTTGGGGGCAGTAGCTACTTTTTCTCTGCATTGTTTATCAGACCCCTGTAACTCTGCACTAAGGGGTAGAGCATGATCAGTAACTGACTCCTCAGTATCAGAATGAGACACATCTAGCTTTTCTGAAAGAAGCATTTTCTCAGCAAACCTGTAAGACTCCCCTCTTAGTTCTGACAACTCATCATCATGGTATTCTATTGAGTGCTGACTCAAAAGCTTCAGTGTTTTGTAAGAGTCATCAGACATGAGTTGAGCAGAACTAGGGCGACTGTCTTCTTCCTGGGACACAGGAGTGTTTACTCTAGAGGATTCCAGATAAGAAGGAAGCGACTCTTCGGCCGTGAGTTCCTCTTCTTCTTGCTGACCTTGTTCATCTGAACAAGGAAAAGCATCCTGTTTTTCCAACTCTTTTAAGTTAATATCTCCCCGAGGTAAGTCTTTCTGATATACATACATTTCTTTTTCTGGATGCTTTTTTGTTTCTCTAATAATGACTTCAGTAGGTTCAGCCTGATTACCTTTTTCAATATGGACCTCTATTATTCGCTCCAGTTTGGGTTTCATTTTGCTGTCCTTCTCTGCATGTTGTGGTGAAGTTTCAGCAGACTTGCTAACATCGGATGTAACTGATGATTTATGTTCAAACAGACCTGCCAGTTCTTTGGAAGGGTCACGTCCAGACTGAAAGGCTTTCATTATGTCATGAACAGACATTGTTTCCTCAATTCTTTCAGATGTGCTTTCTGTGCATGGAGGTTTATGATAAACCATTCTAGTTGTCGTAGTGATATGAGTTTCTTCTTTTACTCGGACACCTTTGCTAAGGACACACTTATGGTCATCATCCTCACTGCTGCTGGCTTTCATTTGAAAAGCTTTAACCTTCTCTTTAATAGATCCAGTAGGTTTTTGCTCCAGCTCCATAAATGTGGGGGTAGGTTTTGAGGCCGGTAGCTCCTCTGGTTTCTGCTCTGAAATTTCTTCAGACGATGGTTCATAGCTGCGGATAACATGAACTACTTCAGTTCTTGTTTCAGTAATGACAGGAGGGATGGGTACATCGTGGAAAAGTGGTTTTGGCCCTGTGCTTTCAGCACTTTGTGGGGCAGAAGGTGTCTTTTCACTCCTCGTTTCAAAGCCACTGTCAGATAAGGGACTTTTATCTTGATCGTGTTGAGAAAAGTCATCTGGAGACTCTAAAATAGTATCTGTTCCAAAAAAGGAATCTGCAATTTTACATAACTCCTTTTCTGATGTTGAAGGCCTCATGGAGGCTGGAGGCATTTTAAGTTTATGTTCCTGCAAAGCAATAGCTGGTTTTAAAATGCGTTTTTGTCTCTCTTCACCTTCTTTTTTCCCCTCTTCAAACTTGTATTTTATGTTTGTTAATGAACTGCTACCAATATCATTCGCTAAGTAATCAATAACTTTTGACAAGCTATAATCCTTTTCCATCATGGTTTTAGTTTTAATTTGGACCTTCTCTGGAACAGATATAGGAGGGCTTGGCAAAGCTTGTTGTCTTGCTTCATCAATCTCCTCTGTACTGAACTCTACCCAGTCATCCTCAGACAGGTGTCCTTGGTCACTTTTGGGTACTTTAGCCGACCCTTTACTTTCTAAACACACATCTTTTTTGAGAATCTCACTAACTTTTACTAAGTCCTCTTTCACTTTCTCGACAATTTTAAAGGGCTCTTCATCATCAATTCTACCCTCTTTTGGTATCTCAGGTTGGAAGGGTTTGTCCTCTGTGACATCTGTCTGCAATATGGCAGTCATTCTTATTAGATCCTCTTTCATTTCAGCAACATCTTTCAGTATTTCCTGACTGGACGATAAAGAAGATGGTGTGGGCAATTTGAGAGCAGTGGGTGCTAAAAACAAGGATGATTTTATTGGAGATGAAGTTCGATTAAAGGGAGGCTGTGTGCGTGCCTCTGTAGTCAATGTTTTAATAGGTGACAGCAACGCAGCAGCTGATTTTGTGAGTGAAGACGACTCTGGGAGCTTCTTTAATGCTGGTTCAGACAAAACATTGACTACAGAATATACTGGCACCGTTATTGTTGATGAAGTTACTGATGAGGTAGTTGCAGTTATTGACCCAAGGGCTGTGTACAAAGCACCTGCAGGAGGAGTTCTCATTGACTGGAAAGCTGATGGTGCTGAAGACACAAATGACCTGAGTGGAGAAAATGGCATTGTTGTAGCTGTTGAAAGCACTCTCTCGGCCGTGTCAGCAACTGCGTTAGCAGCACAGCTTGCAGAATGTGCAGCTGCAGCGACCTTGTCTTGAAAAACAGCTGCAGCTTTGGATCCATTTATTAAGTTGGCAGAAGATGGGTATTTCAGAGGTGACACAGATCCATTAAGCAATGGTACATCTGTGTGCCCAGGTACGTGTTTTGCTGGCGACGAGAGAGACGAGGCCATCATGACTTTAGAGGATGAAACAGCATCAACTGCTGACTTAGCAGGTGACACCACTGACTTTAGAGGGGACGATAAAAGTGAAGATGCTGATGTGATGACCGATTTAAGTGGCAAACTTGAAGAGTACATGTTAATGTTGGATTTGGGGGATGCTGGAGGCGTCATGGTTATGGATGATCTCTCCAAGAGAGATCCTGCTGTAGTCACTGGAGATGTCCGAGAAGGGAATGTGGTAGTGGATGACAGCCCTTTTAGACTAGCAGCTTCTGTGACTGCAGGAGCTCTGACGAAAGAGCCTGAAGTAACCTGTATATTGTATGGGGGCTGTGATACCACAGTTTTTATTGGTGAAGAGATTGTCCGAAACGATCTAATCGGAGATGCTACATCACTAACAGATTTAACTGAAGATGTAGTAGAAGCTCCTAATGTGGATTTGATTGGAGAAGCAGAAGAAATAGACCATATTGATTTTAATGGGGAAGCTGTAGGAGTGTTAGAGGAAGAGCTTGATAAGGAAGTGAAGCCTGATTTGGTTTGCCCAGGCACTGTAATTGGAGCTGTTGTCCATGACTGATATGGCCGTGTTGAAAAGAATGGCTTGTATGAGTAAGTAGCAGGTAGGGATCTTGTTGCTCCTGCACTCCGTTCA
This sequence comes from Corythornis vintsioides, assembly GCA_025447755.1. Classification (NCBI taxonomy): domain Eukaryota; kingdom Metazoa; phylum Chordata; class Aves; order Coraciiformes; family Alcedinidae; genus Corythornis; species Corythornis vintsioides. The sequence goes on along the minus strand of JAOEGS010009782.1, from coordinate 29,329 downwards.
ACTGTTTCTTAAATTGTTAAATTAAAATCAAACATAAAAATCAACAAAAATGATTGAAAAACAGAGAGACCAGAGAAGAAAATTGGTCAGTAAACGTTGTAATATTACAAAAAGCAAGTACTATTGTTTGCATGAGTTAGGATGAAGGAGGCAAAAGAAGATTTAAAAAAGGAAGAAAAAAAATAGGAATGAGCCATAGGATGATGGCTGCTCCAAACTGAAAAGCAACATGAAATGAAAGACCGAAAGCACATTGCAACCAAATCTGCAAACAATGAAGAACAGAAAACACAAAGGAGGAGTCATAAGGTAAAAATAAAGCTACATCAAAATGTCTTCTCTTACTTCCTATTGACTTTCTGATGTGCTACTTCTGAAATATTTGTATCAGTTCTATTTTGCCTGTTTAGTTATGTCTCTGCTTTGCACAACTATTAGAATTATCCTTTTAATAATTTCTCTTGTTGTTGTTATATTCAGATATTGAACCTATACAGAATATAAACTTGCATAAGATGACATTATAGAGCTAAAATATTTTTTTAAACCACTCAATTATTTCATGCAGAACCCAAAATTCCTTTAAGTGACAGGCAATTGATGTGCAAACTGTGAAGCAACTGGAATAAATTCAGATCTGTATCTCTCATGCAAATTCGGATATGCTTCACACTCACAAAGCCAATAAGAGCAAGAGCTTTTCTGAGTCAATATTTTTAAAAAATAATAAAAAGAAAGAAAGAAAAGGAAGTTTTGCATTTGTTTTCATGCAATATTCCTTTTGTTGGGTAAAAACTAAATTAAAACTTCACATGAAATGATTTTAAGAAGCATATGTCATACATGAAATATGGAAAGTATGATATATGATAAAAGTGAGCAAGCAAAGCAACTGATTCAGTTTTTATTCATGCACAATATATCATGTCAAAACAAGCACACAGATTAATACATTTTGTATGCTTATTAAGCACAAATATATAAACCTTACAAAATAATTTCACAAGAGGCCATTAAAAGAAGAGTACACTTTTTCTACAAGATGTAGTGTCTTGGTACCTTTTGAGGAGATTTCTTGTATCAGCTCAGACAGACCTGTTCAACTTTACATTTCTCAAAAGGTAACATTAGAGAAGCAGTCAAAGCACAATATATTATGCAAAAAAACTTCCTGGCAAGGACAAACCTGTTAACTGTCATCATCCTCCAGAACACTCAGCTTATTCATAAGCATTTTGAACAAAATCGCCATCAACCACATTTTGCATCACAGGAGGTACTCATGTCAGAAGACACTATTTCTGAGAATCCCATTACAGCAACATATCCTCTGATACAGCAGTAACACTCAGAGTTGGCATTGAAAATAACTCAGAGGGTTTTTTTGGTTCAGGTTTGTTTGTTTTCTTTGAAGTTGGAATTAGAAATGGAGCTACAATATCCCTACAACTTACTCCACAAACCTTTCTCTGAAGGTGTACTAGTAATTTGTCAAACCTGCTCGATCTGTCTTGTAGACAGACAGTAACTTACAGTGAAAGAAGCTTTACAAGGCTAATATTAAACTGTTAAAGAACACACACTTTTATAGAATAGTGAATATTCAGTATACCACAGGTCCATATCCTGCAAGGAGAAATGTTCTGGCCCTACAGAAGCCAATCAAAGCCTAGAAGGCAATGTGGATGGCTGGTGAGATTGCACTATGAGAACATTTATGTTGAAGAGAGCTTGAATACTACACCAGACTGGCACAGGCTCCATCAAGAAACTTCCATTTTTTCCTTACAGTCTCTTATTCTTAAGCACATACTTCTTTTTTGTTTTGATTTTTTTTTTCCTTGAACACATAGTATACTTCATTAAATGAGATAAAGCTAGACTTTATTATGAAGATTAATTAGCAGCAACTGCTAACATACACCAAAAGTTCATACAGTCCTAAGTTAATGAAACAACCCCCAAAATCTTCTAAAAAGAACAACAAATCACTTGTTCAGGGTTCTGTGTTTGGAAATGTCTTCACAGGAACCCCACTGTGATGTGCAGAGTAAGTCTATCATAACTGCTAGTGAGGCAATCAAACCAATAGCCTCTCAAATGCTCCTTGTACTGTTACATCACAGATTCAGACTTGTTCCAATATGTTTTTTCTGTGCTCCTTATTGCAGCTGACAACAACTAGTACAGAGCAATCAGTAATTTACCAGTATGTGCAGCTATAACTCAAACAGCAGGGAGCTGGGAAATTTTGCTAGTTTGAAATACTGAAGAAATCCCCCAAATCATGCAAGACTTTAGAGTGGGATCATATTCTAAAGAGTGACTTTATAGAACAGCTTTTTCTGGCTTCTGGACACTCTTTGCCTTAAGTTTCCATCACTCTGTATCCAAGATTTAACTGGAAAGCAGATGTTAGCTACTATCTCCTGTGGACCAAACAAGGCTTCCTTGTTGCAGCTGACAATTTAAAGCACTGCGGGAACCTGGACAAGTGGCATTTGCTCTGCCTTGAGAGTAAACAGCCAGGACCGAGCAAGTTTAACCCACTACAGTGCTCCTCTAGTGACTGTGCTGCTGGGAAGAGCTGAGAAGACTTTTGGTCTCTTTCCCAGAGTAGGGGGAAGCAAGGGAATAACCCATCTTACCTCACTCTGTTCTGCACCAGCCCTGGCAGGGAGGCAAAGGAAAAAAGTATGTGTACACATACGCATGAGCTTGTGTAAGTGAAAATAATCATAGAATCATAATGGTTGGAAAGGACCTCTAGGATCATCAAGTCCACCCTTCATCTCAACATCTCTCTGAACACTAGCCCACAGCCTCAAGTGCTACATCTAATAGTTTTTTAAACCCCTCCAGGGATGGTGACTCCACCCCCTCCCTGGGCAGCCTGTTCCAGGGCCTCACCACTCTCTCAGGAAATAATTTCTTCCTAATATCCAATCTAAACCTCCCCTGACACAACCTGAGACCATTTCCTTTCACTCTATCATTACGCACACTGGAAGTAAGTAGAGGATGCACTTGGATCCTCTATTGGGATTTTTTTTCATATCCAATCACTGAAGCAGACACCCTGTCATGTAGAACAGCCACAGCAGCAGTCCTGACTCTGTTGGGTAACGTGCCCTCTGAAAGAGCTGCATCTCCAGGTTCACATCCTCCCCTTGCACCATCATGATGTAGGTGGTAGTGGCGGTTGCTGACTACATGCCAGGTGTGCACAGGAGGTGGTGCTCAGGCTTATGGCCAAAAAACTATCTATGATCTTTCCTGGCAATCACTATATTTTCTGCATACCCTTTTTGGGTAGCTCACAGCCTTAAGTAGTTACTATAGGCAAATGGGATAGAATATTTAAAGAATGTTCAGGACCTTCTACTATGTTAACCCAACTTTTTTCCCTTGCGTAAAGCTCAAGAGGGTTTAAGTTTTTTCCCTGTCCAGTGTTTTGCAAATGAGACTTAATGGACCTTTGGTGAATAAATAAGACTACTCTTTTTTTTTTTTTTTTTCAGTGAGGCCTGATAAACAAATTGTAGGCAGCAAACACAGCCATCAATCTCCTTTCAAGCACCTTCCTTTTCCCCCTCTCTCAGCTCCAACCAAGCCTTTGGTGATACCCTAACATCCATGAAGACCTCTCAGCAGATCTGATAACTTCTTCAGATGTTATATGCTTGAAGCATTCTTCCAGACCTAAGAAGTGTAATGTATTCTGAAGCACATCTGATTTAAAAAGACCAGAGATCTTATAGGATAATTAAACAGCAGCTATGCAGTGGGAACTCCCAAGACCTGATGAAGTTTGTCTATTAATTTTATGGAATTATATCAAAGGGCTGGTCTACTGCAGGGTAGCAAATAAGTCATGAGGGAGAAAAAAAAAAAAAAAAAGGCAGGAAAAAAACCTAGGAGTGGGGAAAAGCAGACAACCTCAGACAGGAGAGGTGAAGGAAGAAAAGCTAAGCCAAATTCATTATTTTATTTAACAGGACAGAAAAGGAATGCCACAGGTCAAACGGAACATAAGTTTAAAAGCAACATGTGGTGCCAGGGAATAAAAAGCATCTGCAGGGAACAGAGGAAAAAAGGAAGGGGAGGAGAAAGAGCAGGGAAAATATAAAACATGAGAGAGCCCATTTTGGCTAAGCATCTAAGCATTTAATTGCTTATCTGAATGGCATTTTCCAGGCTTGCTGAACTTTTCCCTTCTACAGCAGCTTTCTCTCATCTTTCAAAGGGAAGAAGAACTGACTCTTTTTGAAATTAGTTTGCAAACCTCCTAACTCTGGAGATATGTGGCATTTTTCAAAATGAGTATATTTTTACTGAACTAACACATGTCATTTGCCAGTCAAGATTCTTCAAGCTCTCACAACACAAGACTCCACAGACCATCACAGAGTTTTGCTTTAGATAAGTGTTGGGGTTTTTTTGTTTGCTTGTTTTTTCCAGAGTGACACCAAATACAATGTTTATAGAAAAAATGTCTCTTCTTCTGAAAAATCATGTCTGTATGGTTTAGTACTTTGGTAAGAGTAACTCACTCATTCCAGGCTCAGTCAGATAGCTGTAGCGCTTACGTAAAGCAAGGGAGACGAAGTTCTGGCGCCGATCAGCTTTCTCTGTCTGCAATCAAATAGAACACTGCTCAGTGATCTCCCCTCTTTGAACAGAACAATCATCAAACCTCAGCACGACGAGCTGCATTTTGAGGTATACATCCCCCCAAGGGAGAAGGGATGTTTCTGTTCAGCTTCAGGAAGGCATGCTGAAGCCAAATCTGGGCGAGCAGGCAGGGAATGGACAGAGCAGGCCTCACTTCCCGGCTGCCACGTAATGAGTGCCGGGCACTGCGGAGTGGGGAGCGTGATGGCTACTGGAGGTGGTAGAAGCCTGCTGTAAATGACCATCCTTCCTGAGCAAGCAGGGATGGATGGCACTGCAACCCTAAGACATGACCCCATGGGTTCATTTCAGATCACAGTGTCTCTGCTTATGATGTAGAAGATCTCGGATAGCAGAGGGAGCTCATAATCCTGCCCTAACGTATCTCAATATTATATTATCCCATTATCACTTAAAAAAATTCCTTTACTAGAAATGGTATGATATTATTAATTCTCTGTAAAAGAAACCACCTCTGCCTAGAAACAGGAGCTCAACACAAAAGACTACAAATACAAACATAAAACATTCATAAGAGTACAACTTAGAGCAATCAAATATTTCTCCCCAGATTAGTTTGTCCTGAAAGCACATACATCACGATGTACACTGGCTTTAAAGTGAATACATTAAGGACAAAAAAAAGGCATGGGAGGGGATTTTTTTAATAGGCACAAAATGCAAAGATGCAGATTAGAAAGCAGATCACTGTTGTTAACTAATAAATTGCGTTGTAAATTGCTGTGTTCAGTGACAGAGATGCTAGTGTGATGACTTAAGTATTAGAAGTCCTTCAGAGATCATCTCCCTTGATTGTCTAGCGAAAAATATGGTTTGTTTAAAAAGAAAACTATTATTACAACTATGTAATAGCTCACTGGGAACAAATCCTGTGGAGACAAATAATATGGTTGCTATTATTTTAGTTTTTAGGTTTGTTTTGTTTTCTTTTGCTTTGTTGGGTTTTTTTTTTTGGTTGGTTTTATCTTTTTAAATTATTCTTTTAATCAGCAGGTGGCTACTGCTATTTATTTGCCACAAGAAAGAGAAGAAAACTTTGCTGCTATGTACACGGGATATATCCATGTAGCTTTTTTTATAAGGTGTTCTCATTTATTATCACCTCTGATGAGCAAAACCCACTTAATATCCTGACAAACTAATGTTGCAGTTTCCAGCAAACAGTGGATTTTTAAGCTGCAACTATCTGAGCTTTATTTGAAAATAGATCTGTAGACAATATTTTAAAATTGCTTTTGGCTATTTTGCTTTTTCAGAAGAATCCAGTTTCCTTTCATAAGTGAAATATTATAGGCCACTATTGTGACCTCAGTAATACTTCCTTCCTTCTCAGAAATTCACATGACCAAAGCATTGACAATATTATTCTAAGAGGTAAAATAATATCCACTAAACTCTTATGATTTTGCCAAAAATGGGCTTGGTCTGAATTTTATAATTGTATCATTTTTTTCAGAAAAAGGTGAACTAAATTTTGGGCTGCAATATTCAATATTTGGTTTAATTTCATAATCTATAATCACGCTTTTCCACATTTAAGCACTTTTACTTTTTTACAAGATACTATCAGATGTTGAGGATGTGGTTATTTTGTAGGTATCATTTCAATGTCATATTTTAAAAATGTTTGTTTTTCTATAACATATTACTTTTCTTCACTAAATCTGAAGGAAATAAAAACAGAAGACAGTATTTATATTACCTCATCATCTTGATCTGACTCTGTTTCCTTTTGGTCCCAAGATGCATTGCAGAGACAAGGAATATTATAATGGACAGCAGGGAAAAGAATATCAGGATATGAAAAGGACCAAATTGGGAGCACAAAATGCAAGCTGATTTATAAGGCAAAGCAAATCCAAAATGTCAACACAAAAGAAAAAAAAAAATCTTACATCCAATGTAAATCAACATGTGACATTACTGAGAGCATAAACCTATGACTTGCAGGCTGAAGCATGAGCTGTAAACAGAATCATAAAAATTGTAGGAACTTGACACCACAGAAACAAGAGACTTCAAAAGCGTTTTACAAACAAGAAACCAATAAAACAAATTCAAAAAGCCTTTTTCATATTCCAAAGCATTCTCATTACTGGCCTTTCACAGGGTTTCTTTATCAGTAGCAGGAAGGGAAAAAAAAAAAAAGGAAAAAAGAAAAAAAAAAAAAAAAGAAAAAGACAAACACTAAAGGAACAAAACTAAAACCAACCCAACCCCAAGGAAAGTGCTTACTTTTTGCTAACAAATACCTTTTTGTGGGCTGGGAGAGTGATATTCAGGTTGCAAACAGCTGTTTGTGGCAGTCCTTTTGTAGTCTTCGGTTCTTTCAGAAACGATAATCGACCACAAGGTTCCTGGCTGGTGTCTCTTACCTAGAAAGGAAGTTTTAGTTCAGTATAGTAGATGTAGTAAGACCTAAAGGAGGTTTCTGGCAAGTTTCTCAGTTTCTTTCCACAATGAACTATCTAATGGGTAAAGACCAATGTTATTGTGCTGGAGCTCAGCCTGAAGTGCTGAAAATTTTACCACGAAAGAGTCACAACATTCTGAAGCTCTCTAATGGTAAAGCCACACAAGAGAAGATGTTGAGTGAGTGCAACCAGACAGGTTTACTGTGATTTTACTGCGAGACATTTTCTGCTCAGTTTCATTTTTTTTCTGCCATGTTTTGCACTTGTGCTCACCAAAACACTTTAAAACTTCCACAGTTTTGATAAGGCTAAGAAAACTCAGTGTCCATTCATGCTGATTTACCAATGAACAGCCTTTCCTATGCACACTTTTTGGAGGCTCTTCTTCTTCTCTTTCTGGGAAATAGTGATATTTTGATAATATACTGGAGATCTAACTTGAGATGGTTTTAATAAAATGCTGTGAATTCATTATCATGGGTATTCTGATCCTAGCTCTGCCAGCAGCTCTTTTGTGGCTTCATGCAAGCACCCACTTCATGTTATTCACATATTAAACAATGACATGTAAATCCTCAGGACAAGTTAGTCCTATTGAGCTGAAAAAGTGTTATCACTAGGGAAAAGAAAAAAAATTAACTCAGCAGAATTATTTGGCTTGTTTTGCTTTTACCTTGATAGAGAATGGCAGTCTATTTTCTTTGAAAGCATAGAAATTAAAAACAAGCTGCTGTCCTCCTTTAGTCAAAGGGGCCAGATTTCCATAGCAATCAACGTAAATAGGTTTTCCTTCCAGAACCTATCAAAGCAATAAATAAGAGCTCATAAAACCTCTTTTCACAGTAGATCCATGTACATAAATACATCATGATTTCCCCCATCATAGCTCCTGAGTTCAGCACATGTACCCACCCAGATTAAATTCAACAACAGATTAGAAAATCACTGTGCATTATGGCAAGGTATTATGAGTGCAGGCAGTTTGTGAAACTGAGCTACAAGAGCAGCTATCCTGGAATAAGAATGCATAGGTTTCTTTCAAGAAGCAGTTCATTGCTAAGCATGTATTCACTATAGACCAGTCCTACTCATGATTGCATGTCTGCAGGGCCAGTGAGAAGGAATTCCAGGTCAGCAGTCTGCAAAGTCCAACCAGGGTTAGTCAACAGCAGCATGCTGACCCACTGCAAATCAGCCTGAGGCATCCATCTGGAGCTGGATCCTCATGTATCCTCATGTTCCCCCTGCCTTGTCCTTTTCTGGCCTCCTTTCAAGAAATTTTTTCACACAGCCTTACTGTGAACCTTTATTTAACTGGGCTTAGGGTGGCTTTTGCAGGATCTGTTGCTATCTGGATAACACATTGACTATTTACAAGGAGGAAGCTGGCTGTGCATTAGCAATATACCTCAATGTCTTTGCTTCTTGCAACTTCTTCAAAGTTCTCTTGTTGCTCCAAAGTTTTGTCCACTTTGTCATCAGTCATGCAGAAGCAACGCAAATTGGATTCCACAGGATCATTCATTTTGGCAAATATCACAAACTTTGCCATATAGGGAACACATATTAATTCTCTATAAAGCTGTGTTGCCAGACCAACAGTCTCTAGTACTTGATGGCAGTCTGCGAGCCAAAATCTGAATGAGAAAAAGCAAACTATTACATCATCTTTTCATTATGCTCAAATATTGCTTAAGCCTTTAAAAAGAAACCATGTCCTGTGATCCCTGCACATTTTGCATGTGTACTGTCCTTGCAGACTTCCCAAAGCTGTGAAGCTGTGATTTTTCTTCTACTTTCAATGAAGCTTTAACCACCTAAAAATGGGAATACCTGACAATAAAAGTTTGATATACTTGACCCTTCTCATGCTGATATCTCATAAAACTGTCTATTTTAAGCCTGATATGAAGCCAAAGCAGGGAAACCGAATTTTTATGACCACACACCATGTGGCGATATGTAATATTACATATTGTAATGTGCTGATGCTTCACTGCGCATTTGGTTTGCTAAAACCAGCTCCTTGATAACATATACATACAGCAAAATCACATCTCTGATAGAGGCTGAAACAGAATATGCCCACAGTAAAGTTTCCCAAAGGGACAGATGTCATGCTGTTACTTTCACTTCTTATGATTAAGAGTTTGATGACAATTTTGATACAAGTTGTACATATTTTAATTCATAGTTTCTATGAATCTTTTCCATATTTCAGACCTGATCTATTTGGTTCTTTCAGCAATTCTCTTTATAAATATTTTTATAGGTACAAACATTATGTACTGAATGATAAACTCTTTACCTTGCATACCATGAGTTTTTTTTCAGTAAGATGCATGATTTGTACAGGTTGTGTTGAATGAATATGAACAGGTAAAGTCCACTAAGTCCATCAAAATTCATTTCAAATCACGATTTTTTTGAAAATGGCATTTTTTGGATATTAATTTTATGTCATTTTCAACTCAAAAGCCCACAGCCAGAAGCAGAAATACTATAACCTTTTAAATAAATATATTTCAATTAATGCTCCCCCTCCAATTTATTTAATGAACATGTAAAACTTTCCCTTTCTGTTGCTGTTTACAGAAAAAGAAACCCCTGTGTGGCACCACAGCCTTCAGAGAAAGAGCAGGTGTGATTGCCAGAAGACATCTGTACAGAAAATGCCAGGACAAAGGTTCATGAGCAGCCCTGGACATGTGAGATGCTGATGCATAGTGACAAAGAAGCATCTGGTCCGTTACTGCTTCATCGGTCTTACAAAAGACTTACAGAAAGCCAAAAACCAAGCCCACAACTATGCACTCTGTTAATCGAAGGGAACTACTCCCTAGGTGTAGTTTGGCAAGCTCTGTTACCATACCTGGCTGAAACATTGGTTGTGAATGAGACACAGTCATTTGAAAACGTCAGCGGAGTGGTGCCTGTGATATCCTCCCACTGCGCAGGTGAAGTACCTCCTGCATGAACAGAAACCACGGAGAGTTTTTTCAAACATCAAGCATATACAGACTATATAAGAACATCTCTCATTTTCTTTCACATGTAGAAAGAGAACCTAGACAATTTTACTTTCCAGCAGCTGAACTACATGTTGTAGCACGGTTTGGGCAGGGACACCCTGCACTACACTAAGTCGCTCAAAGCTTCAGCTACTCTGACCTTGAACACTTTCAGAGATGTGTTACCCACAACTTCTCTGGGCAACCTGTTCCAGTGTAGTCACCACTCCTACTTCTTGAGCTCCCATCTCCTGCAACAAAGACCTTTCAAACAAAAGACACTACTGGCATTGGGATCCACCAGTACCCTGCCATCCAGATCCCTCTTTACATCATACGTTACACACCAGAAAACAATACTGATGTAGCACAGTACTTGCAAGGCAATAGCAAACCCCACCTCAGTGTCAGCTAGGACAGAATTATTTCTGCAGAATACTTTTACTGACAACCATGTTTATTAATCAAGACTAACAATCTTCATACTGACTAAATATAAAAAAGTGTTTAATATCTGTTACCAGAGTTCTTTTACAATACCATGAGACCGATCAAAGCCCAGGGAATCAGTGGAAGCCTTTCAAATGACCTCAGCTGGCTTTGCTCATTTAGAACCAATCTGAGCTCTACTGGACCAATCACACCAATGTCCCCTTACTGGAAAGCATGAGTTGTACAGTTATTAGAGAGTGCAGAGGCATTGCTGTCACAGAAACCTTCTCAAAAGAGCATAATTTGCTCTAACCTGTAATGCTACATAAAAGTCGAAGGCTGGGTGTTGTGTCTCCTTTATAGCCATTGGTTACACCTTCTCCTGATGGTGGAGGCACAGGAATTGTCATGGTTATAGGCTTATGAAATTTTCTTCTTCTTGGCTCCACAGTGACAATGGGACTGAAAGTTGCTTTGTTTCCAAGGATTTTTTTGACAATCTCCTCTGGAACTGGTTGAGCCTGTCAACACAGGGAAATTATCTAAACTAAAGCTACAAGTTGGTATATGACATATAACTGTTTTCCAATAGATAATTCAAATTTGCTTTTATTTTCTGTAGAATTATATGTATGTATTTATTTATTTACTTTTCCCAGGCAGCCTGTTCTTATAGCTCTCAAGTGTGGTTATTAGTACAATTCATGGTTAATATTTTTCTCACAACCCACTTCCTAATAGCTAACTTGTAGAGAAAAATTATAAATGTCAGAAGATTGGCTGCAGTATTTGCTGAGTTTTTCAGAGCATTGTTTGGTTTTGTTTTTTAATTGACAGTGATGGGTAATACACATGGAAAAAAAAATGCTATGAATTTTTTCTACTTTTTGTTACATAAGACCAGAATTCAAGTGAAAGACATCTTACAGGAGAGAGGATTTTGCATCTGTTTGGATTTTTTTTTTTTTTTAAAAAGAACTTGCAAGTCTGTTGCAATCGGGACGACCTGTGACTTGTTGCATTATTTAAACTGCACAATATAATGATATACATAGAATATATGGCTACCTTGCAATCTCAGCATCCACAACACTGCTTATGGAGACATTATGTTTTCTTCACACTGGAGAGCTCTGGAAGGGCAGCTGTATAACCATAATAGCAGAGCTTCCATTATCTCAAGATTAATTATGTTAAAATGTGAAGTATCATCAACAGAAATGTTCCACTGTTAATTCCAAGCACTGGGATCCAAACATCCAAACAGCATCCCTATTTCATGAACCTATCAGGCTTGTCAGGATATTAAGTAGTTTTACATTATAATAAACAGAACTCAAAGGAAAAGATACCTCCTACAGAATACTTCTCTACCTTCTGTGCAGTTTTAAGGAAATTTTAAGCTATTTGCTTTTCCCACATTCCATCCATTCCTGGAAACACCAATGGTGAATGTCTTAAGCTACAACAGATGTAGCTGGGAGGTCTTTGACCCAGTAACAGCTGGCAAGCAGCTGCACAAAATCCTTACCCATGGCAAAGGGCATCCCAATGACACCAATGGTGAACAGCTATGCTGCCACAGCAGACTGGACTACAGAGTGGCTAGCAGCACAGAGCTGCTGGCAGCTGCAGCCAAAAGGTAGAAGTCAAATGATGTTGCCGGGGCTGTGGCTCCAGCTCTTTCCTTTTCTCTCCATTCTTCAGCTACTAAGCAGTACTCAAAGTGATGATAAATGTGGAGCTGGGCTTTTCTGAGAGGGAGAAAGGCTGTGCTTCAATTGCACTGGGGTGGCACTGAGGGGCAGAAACGTGCCAATCCAGATCTCAGCTGTGAATAGTGCCAACCTTGCAACCCACTCCTAAGGAGCAGCAGGCTCCTTGCCTGCAATTCTTTCAGGTTAAGGCTAACGATGTGCTTGTAGATGCTGCGGATATTAACAAAAGGGAGGCTTTACCTGGAGCCCCACACGGATCCTTTTGGTTAGAGCACCCTCGGGGAAGGACGCCTGGACGCGTGGCACCGTTGTGCTGCTCAGCACCCCACCCTCTGGGCCAATTTGATTACTCTCCTGCTTGATTCGTGAAACCACTGCAAAGTACTGAGGGAAATCCTTTGTGATAATCCTGCAGATACGCTTCTTCTCGAGCTCCTCAATGCTGTCCAGCTCTGGAGGAAGAAGACAGGTAAAACATTCAGACATCACCCACCCAGATTCATATCAGACACATCCGTGAGTGTGAGCTTGGAATATGCCTTAAAACACTTCGGAAGATTTAGAGGGTTTTTAATTTACTACAGGATAAAAAAAAAACCCCAACAAAACAAACTCGGTGCTATCAATTATAGAATCATAATGGTGAGAAAGGACCTCTAGGATCATCAAGTCAAAGCTTTGGTTTGCACTGTGAACTTTTGCATAAATCTTGACAATGAGGGCCAACAACACCAGACACACAGATCTGCCAGGACACCTAAGCACTAAGAAACAACAGGCTCTGCAGTAGCAGCTGCACAGGGGTGGCAGGTGTGTTACACAGCACAGAAGTCCAGGGAGGTCTGATGGAAATGGTCAGGCTACTTTCCGCTCTTGTCTAAATCCAGAAGCACACAAATGCACTGATCTTTCTATGCACACCTTCAAAAGGCTGAGAGAGCTGGGGCTCTTTAGCCTGGAGAAGAGGAGGCTGAGGGGGGACCTCATTAATGTTTATAAATATGT